>OY821740.1:10000-235901 GCA_963682055.1 Primula veris
TTTAGGGTCTAGGGTTTTTTTAAGGGTTTAGGGTTTAGGGTTTTTTTAGGTTTTAGGGTTTATGGTTCATGGTTCAGGTTTTAGGGTTTACGTTTTAGGGTTTAGGGTTAAATATTAATGGTTTAGGGTTTAGGTTTTACGTTTTAGTGTTTAGGGTTCATTTTTTATGGTTTAGGATTTAGGGTTCATGGTTCATGGTTCAGGTTTTAGGGTTTAGGGTTAAATATTAATGGTTTAGGGTTTAGGTTTTACGTTTTAGTGTTTAGGGTTCATGTTTTAGGGTTTAGGTTTTACGTTTTAGTGTTTAGGGTTCATTTTTCAGGTTTTACGGTTCACGTAAACCCTAAGAAACCCTAAACCCGACCCCCCGACCCCCGAACCCCGAAACCCCTAAAACCCAAAACCCTCGGACCCCCGTAGCCCGGACCCCCCGAACCCCACGACCCCCACGACCCCCAGACCCCTAACACCTAAAACCCCTAAACCCCTAACCCTAAAACCTATTCAATTTTATGCAGAGAAACTCCCACTCTTACAAGACCACATATTTTTGCACAACAACATATTTACTTAGCTCACACCTATTCCTGGAGGAAAACACAGTACCAATACTTTCTTTCTTTCTCTGTCATGCAAGATTGTAACATATACACAAGGCCCAGATATGTCAATGCATCCAATAAATAAAAATACAAAGAGTATTTTAATGGAACAAGGAATTAACCAAAAGGAAAAAGGACTAACCATAATTAGCGTTGTGGACGGCATCATTTCTCTTTTTCAAGCTCACAATCATTCCCAGTTTTAACCTGTCAACGTTTTGAATCATCTGCAAGGTTGCTTTCTCACTCTCCAACTGTGATACACAAATCAGTAGCACAAAAATGAGACACCTCCAAATTCTTCTCAAACAATAACAAGAAATAACAAAAATAAAACAAAAATATTTTTTTATATGCATAATCTAGTTGGCAATCACTTATCTAATCATTTACAAGAGAACACCTCATTAACTGTGATTCCAACATCAAAAGGTCCATAAAAACTTTTGTCTGCGGAGCATATTCTTATCTTTTACTTATGTGAGAATTAACTTAACCGAAACGAGTAATGATAAACACTTATCATAATTAAATATTAGATCATGACTTTCCCTAGAAAGAACAAGAAAGACCAACACCAAAAATACATCAGCTCAACAAGATTGTGAGTTATATACAGGTATAAGAGTGATACTAGATTATGCATATACATGTGGTTGAAAATCACTAATCTTACTCATTCAAAAGGGAAAGAAAAAAAGGAATTAGAAAGAACAAAACCAAATTCACCAAATAAACACAATTATGAGTTCCAGTTCAGGTTTCCTTAAAATTTCCTAACCAAAGCAACTCATTAAAAAGAAAAGAAAGCACCCATCATATGCCTCTAAATGGCATAACCTCCAATCGATATTGTATCAAAATAGTCCATGATTCTATATGCCTTAGCAGTCTCCATTTTCCCAATACTACTAAAATATATTTATGAAGATCAGCATCACCAAACACAAAAGCATAATTAAAATAGAAAAAATCCCGTCTTTCACAAGCAAGCATCGGAAAGAAGAAAACTAAACAAACATGAATGATAGCTCGCTATAAAGGTTTATTTATCTACATAAATTAGCAGGCGGTCACTTTTATAAACATAAATTGGCATCAGTCAACCTGACAAGCGTTATATCCATTTTGGTATCCAATACATCACAGCGTGATGCATAATTGATGTAACTAACATTTACGCTTAATTTTACTAGCAAAGCTACATACAGAACCACTAAAAAGCCTCAAATCCTGCTTTATTCCACAAGAGTATGAATGAACAAAACCTAAATTCACTAGATAACCAAAATCAAGATCTCAAAAAAGAGGTTTTAATTCAACACCTGTGAGTTCAAAAAAGAAACATTGTATAATAATTTTGCTTGACTAACATTCTCCCTTGATTTTATTCGCATTATAGGCACACACAGAATTATTACGAACCTCAAATCCCGTATTTCTCGAGCAAGAATAAGAAAGAACAAAGCCTCAATTCGCCATATAAACAAAACCATGAGTTCAAAAAAGAGGCCTGAACCAAGCAAATAATAAAAAAGAACAAAACCCAAAATCACCAGACAAGCAAAACCATTACCAAAAAAGAGAATTTAATCAATACCTGGGATTTCATGAATAATCCATAAATACAATATATACACAACACGTATATATATACAAAAATAATTGACTAATATGACTAGCATAATTGGCACATACAGAATCATTATAAAAAAAATCACTAAACGTCAATTAATAAATTTAACAAGAAAAAAAAGGAATTTCACATGTTTTCTTAATTTTATTAGAAATAGCACATACATTAACATTTGAAAAAAATACTCAACTCAAATCCTAATTTTTTCTCGAGCAAGAATAAGAAAGTAAACACAACCAATTCACAATAAAAACAAACCCACAAGTTAAAATAAAAAATAATAATAAGAGGAATTAACATAAAGTACCTGTGAGATAAATTTACTAAAAAATGCACATACATTAATTAAATATAAAAAAAAATATACTCAAATCCTAATAAGAAAGTAAACACAACCAAATTCACTATAAAAACAAACCCAGAAGTTAAAAAAAGAAAAAGATAAAAGGAATTAGCATCAAGTACCTGTGAGATAAATTCTTTATATAAAATAGCATCAGAAATTAACCGAACACGGTAAAAAAAACCTAAATATTTCTCCTAAATATTAACAGCACAATTGGCACATACAGAATCATAAAAAAACATATTCACTTAATTTGAATTAACCATAAAATTAACAAGTTCTTAATTAAACTAGAAATAGCACATAAATTAACATTAAAAAAACTCAAATCCTAAATTTATCGAGCAAGATTAATGAAGTAAAAACAACCAAATCCACTATAAAAACAAACCCAGAAGCTATTTTTTTTTTTTAAAAGAGAGGAAATAAGATAAAGTACCTGTGAGATAAATTCTTTATATAAAAAAGTATCAGAAATCAAGCGATCACGGTAAAACTGTCTCTCTCCGGAAACAATCTGTAATTTCTCAACCAGAGACTAGAATATCTTCTCCCATTGTTTACGATCAGACGAGGAATCTTATTATTTTTTCTTCGTCATGGTTGAATCTGTCATAAATTGAAATCTAGGGTTTAATTAGAAAGAGCTTTGAAATTAGAGGGGGTGTTTAAGAGAGAGGAGATTAAGTGTTTCTTTTTTACCGTTTTGTTTGTGGGTTTAGGAGAAAATCTCCAACGGTCGAATTTATGTATATATATATATATTTATATTTATATTTGTATGTATGTATATGCGCTTTCTCTCTCTCTATCTCTATATATATAATACTAAGTTGTGGTGTAAAAGTGAATATTCTTCTTTTTATTTTATTTTTTTTGAAAATATTGTTTACTATACTACCTCAGTCCCTTCATTATTGTCTATTTTTTATTTTGCACAAATATTAAGGAAGATGAATCGGATGTATATCACATTTATTATATTTAAAAAGTTAAATTTAATAATTTTCTACAGTGAAGTCAAGGCTGCTTGCTTCGTCGCTTAATTATTGTCTACTTTGATTTTGCACAAATATTAAGAATGATCAATCGGATTTGTATCACATTTTTACTATACTGTCTCTGTTTTTATGTCAAATCATAGTAAAAAGTTAAATTTAATAGTTTTTTTTATAGTGAAGGGAAAGGGTAAAGAGGTAATCACTAATAAACTAGCGTACTATTTTCGAAAATTGGACAATTATTTAAGGACACCCCAAAATATAATAAGATACAATTATTTAGTGACAGAGTGAGTGCATTTTACTATTGGATTTTTTTAATTTAGTAATCAACATTTAAGTTTTATTAATTTAGGTATTGTCCTATCAATTTTCATTCAATTGGGTATCGTGAGTGCGATTGTGTAACTATACATCAAATATAAATATCCAAATCTGAAATATAGTTAGTGTAATTTCGTCAATCTATGATGTTAGACCATTAATAGCATCAAATTGGTAAAAGTTAAATGTTGAGTATGAGTTTTTTTCCTAAGTAACGCTATATAGTCATACTGTCTCAACCATACTGATTACCAGACAGTCTTTTATGTAATTTTTATAATTCTTTTGACACCCAAGGAAAACAAAAATAAAACCTCAAATATAATATTTATAGAACTTTAGTTGAAACTACCCTAAACTTAAATATTAATTAAAAATATTTAAAATTTTAATGATTTTAATATATTTTATTTGACTATTCAACAAAATAAAACCACAAATATAATATTTATGGAACCCTAGCTAGTTGAGACTACCATAAACTTAAAAATTAATTAAAAACATTTAAAATTTTAATGATTTTAATCTATTTTATTTGACGATTCAACAAAATAAAAACTCAAATATAATATTATAGAACCCTATTTGAGACTACCATAAACTTAAATATTAATTAAAAATATTAAACATATGGCCGAATAGCATATTCTTAAATTTCGGGGTGAAAATAAAATTCTAAATTTACATTAAGAACTGGTGTGTTAAGAGTCTGGTTAACTCTATCTGGCTCATTGGCATTATTGTTTTTTCCTTGCTGTTAGACTTCTGTGCAGCTCTTTTATGGAATATGAAATACACACCTCACTTAATTTCTTCATGTTTATAACAACAATTTCGGTAATATTCATTATTCCTTTTAACTTGAAGTTTAGTTACATGGAAGAGAACCTACCAATTTACTATTATGTGGTAAGACATTTCCCACTGATTTATTCTGTTTTTCCCCTATACTAATGGTTTGTAATTTGTAGGCAAACATAACTCTTAATTTGTACACCAAAGTATCAACTTTTAACTAGCTAGGTAGTACACTTTACTATCAAATACCATCGTGTACGTTTAGACTATACACGAACTCATATCAAAGCCGACAATATATATAAACACCACCAATTTATACAAAAGTTGAACAATTAGTAGATAAATAAGTGCTTAAAAAGTCTAAATTCTAAAGTTGATGTACTAGTTATTCGACCTTTTGCATGTAGATTGGTGTTGCATACACTGAGATCGGTACGTAAAGTTTAACATTTTCTCAAGTAGTTCCAAGTTTTTTAGATTGGTTTCTAAACTGTGAGTTTATGATGTACTAATTGTTACAGCTGGTTTGTTGGTATTTAAAAGTCATACTTTCCCTAAGAAAATTTTGAGAGTTTTGAAGTTTAAATCCTACTAAATTGTTGCTATTACCACACAGATGTATAATTTTTGTTTACATGCGTGCAGACAAAAGTCCGAGTAGAAGAATGCCGAAAGAAGATTTATCTTGTCGATTCAAAGGTATATTCAACCGCTCTTGAGAAGCAGATTTTAACTTTTTTCGCACCTTGTGTAAATTATTCTTTTTTTATCGTTCTAGGGTTTGATTGTCAAATTCCCGGCTCGATACACTCCAACATTTCAAGAAGCCGTGGGCACATGATCACGAACCAGTTAAAGGACTCTCGTTGATGTTGTCAAGGTGCGAACCACCTACTCTTCATTTTCTTATACCTTTTCACTGAACTCCCATGGATTTTTTATTTTTTATCAGTTTTCATTTTTGCAAAACTTCTTAGTTTTTATTATTGTTACTTGTTGCTATTTTTTTCCCGAATCAGACACTTAAGCCGACGGTGTTGATAGGATCATCAGGAGCTGGAAAAACATTTACAAAAGAAGTAGCTGAAGCTATGGCATGATGGAGATTTTAATCAATGTTCTAGATAATACTCTATCGATCACCCTTATATTTACGACCAAAACGTGATTCTAGATAGTCTCAACCCTTTATTTAGGGATGTAATGACTTTTCAAAGATTTAGTCATTACATCCCTAAGGAAACAAATTAGCAACTCTTTTCAAAGATTTAAAATGAGCATAGGTTGTTCACACAGTAACCAATGACATTTTGTCAATGATAGCGAAAACAATGAGAATCCTGCAACATGCATCGGTTGTTTTTCTCATTGTGATCTTTTCTGCTTCCATCTTTCCTTTTAATTCTACTACTTCAACTTCTTCGTTTGTAACTAACAAACAGTTACGAGCTAATAACGAAGAGGCATTGTCCCTTTTGAAGTGGAAATCTAGCCTCGACGAAAAAAGCCAAACACTTTTATCATCTTGGGTAATAATAAACCCAACCCCAACTAGTCATTGCAAAAGTTGGTTCGGAATTAGTTGCAACAAGGTCGGTAGAGTCGACAATATTGCCATAAATGGTTACAGTTTGAAAGGTATGCTTTCCGACCTTAACTTCTCATCATGACACCATTTGACTACATTCGATCTTTTTTACAACCCCCTTTACGGGACCATCCCATCAGAAATTGGCAGACTTGGGAGACTCACTTCTCTTATTTTATCTTCCAACTCACTCTCCAGTACAATTCCATTTCAATTAGGCCAGATTTTATTTCTCGGGGACAATAAACTTAATGACACAATTCCAGAAGAAATTGGATCGTTAAGGTCCCTCACATTTTTGAGCTTAAATAGACACCTTGTCAGGTTCAATTCCGAGATCAATAGGGAACTTGTCCAGCTTGACGGCTTTATTTCTAGCAGGAAATAAACTTGTTGGCACAATTCCAAGAGAGATTGGTCAGCTAACGAGTCTTACCAGTTTGCAGTTTGGAAAGAACAACTTGTCAGGTTCGATTCTGAGTTCTATAGGGAACTTGTCTAGTTTGACAATTTTGCAGCTTTATGACAATAAACTTGTTGGCATGATTCCGAATGAAATTGGTTTCTTAGGGTCTCTTACAGAGTTGGCACTTGAAGAAAATATGCTGTCAGGTTCAATTCCAAGTTATATAGAGAACATGTCCAGCTTGGTGTATTTATCATTGTGGCGCAATAAACTTGTTGGCATGATTCCGAAAGAAATTGGTTTCTTAAGGTCTCTCACGGAGTTGGTGCTTGAAGAAAACATGTTGTGAGGTTCAATTCCGAGTTCTATAAAGAACCTGTCCAGCTTGGTGGTTTTATCATTGTGGCGCAATAAACTTGTTGGCACATTTCCGAGAGAGATTGGTCAGCTAATTAGTCTTACCGAATACTTTGGGGAGAACAACTTGTCAGGTTCAATTCCGATTTCTATAGGGTAAGACTTGCCTTTTCGGAAACATAGTCTTTTGTTGGCTGAACTATATATATTTTTGACTGAACTAGATTTAATTTTTTTATTGAACTATATACGCTTTTGACTGAACTATATACGCTTTTGACTGAACTAGATGCACTTTCAGCTCATTTAGATTAAAAAAAGACACATTTTCATGGAAAAACCATTTTTTTTTATAAAAAAATTCACTTTTCGGTATAAAAAGTGTTATATTGACAAAGAAAAATTATATATTTTTTGTAATTTTTTAAAAAGTCTCTGATTTTTTCATTTTTTTATAATTCTTTTTATTTTTGTGAGTTTTTTCATTTTTAATAATTTTTATAATTTTTTGTGATTTTTGTTATTTTTTTATAATGTTTTGTGATTTTTTTTCATTTTTTTTTTATATTTTATGATTTTTTGATTTTATGATTTTTTTTTATAATTTTTTGTGATTTTTTCTAAGTTTTTGTGATTTTTTTATAATTTTTTTGATTTTTTATGATTTTTTATAATCTTTTGTATTTTTTATAATTTTTTATAATTTTTTATGATTTTTTTCATTTTTTTGTGATTATTTTTTGTTTTATAGAATTTTGTTGTAATTTAAAACTATTTTTTTGGGTTTATAGAGAGATAAAAATTATCAAGATATCTAAAAGAAATATAAGTTGGTAAGAGATACTTGAATTCCCCTATTAATAAAAACTAATAACTTAGGGGGTGAAGGAGGGAGGGGTCCCATAAGGCTAATTAAGGTATAAGTAGGAGTAGAATCTATCTATCTATCAAGGAAGGGAAAGGGAATGGAGGTTTATTAATTAACAAGGGTTTAGATGTGTGTGTCTTGCGGGGGGTTTGACTCGACTCGTACTTATCAAATCCCCCACCACCACCACCACCACCACCCCCACACCCACATCCACATATTTTATCATTCTACTTAATTGAAGCTAATTGGTTCCCGATTGACTACTTATTACTCCCTCTTATGCTCCCTCGTCTTCTTATATTTGTCTATCTAATCTAATCTAATTTATATTTACTACCGATTTTATTTTGTTTTTAATCTATCCACTCCATTTCTAACATAATTAATAATCATTATATACATCGGTCAACAACAAAAATGAAACTAGTGTATACTAAACTAAAACTAAGATAAGTTTAATGAGGATACAAATATATTAATCGTCACATAAACTTTAGTTTATTATACTAATTAAAATAAATGATTGTCCAGTATAATAAACGAAATGTGATGATAGTTGATTATATTAATTATAAATGCTATCGTTACAAAAATGACAATCTAATATAAAAATGAAAAAATTCTAAAAAATCCAAAAACACATGACAACCTAATACAAAACTTACAATACATACAAAAATGAAAATCTAATACAAAAATAGCAATCTAATACAAAAATTCACAAAAAATGGGTAAATTTTAAAACATCTACAAAAAATATGACAATCTATTGGAAATTTTAATGGACATACAAAAATAACAGTCTAATATAAAAAATAAAAAAAAATTGAGAAAATTTAAATATATCCAAAAAAAATGAGTTAAATACAAAAATGGCAGTCTAATGGAATTGAGCGTATAAAACTGAAAAAATAGCGAAACTTAAGTTACAAAACATCATAAAACCCTAGGTTAACTTTATGCGTCTTTAGACAGAGATATATGCCATTTTGACTGAACTGTATATGCACTTTAAAGTGAATCATGTGCGCTTTTAACTAACCTATATGCACATCCGACTAAATTGTATGCAGTTTGTGGTAAACAGTAGCCTCTCTGGATGAAAAAAAGCTCATTTATAATGCATAAACCGCTTTTCGGTTGAAGAAGCATTATTCTGGAGAAAAGCGTCAAAAACCTTATTCACCCCCCTTCTAAGGTTTAGCCACACGGGCCAACAAAAGTTATGGTTTCTACCTATAGTTTCTAACTTTAGTTTCTACTCATTTAGAGCAAGGTATTGTCCTTATCATTGCTAAGTTTGTCACCTAAGTAAAATTTAAGATGGTAATAATTTTAAAAAGAAAAACAAAATAAAGAGTTTCAACCAGTGTTACTTTCCTGCTCTTAAACAAACTTTTTCTTGAGGGTTTGTAAATTATTCGTCTACACAGTTTGAATTTGCCCCATCCGACAAAATATTGGAGGTTTTATGGAGGGTTTTACTGGTCAAACCAACTTCAGCTTACTTAAAAGTAGTGAATTTCCGGAACTGGACTAGATATAAGTGAATCTATCTTTCGGTTTGTGTACTTTAATCATGGTGATTTGTTGTTTTAATTGTCATGTTCGGGTATTTCCTGTTTCTATTAAAGTATTAAGCAGGATACAACAACTTTCATTGACAATTTCAACCTTAGAGCAACTTATTCGGTGAAAGTGATCTTTGATTTTTTTGGTTGTAATTTTTGAGAAACTAAGTTGGATGTGTGATTTTGGAAAAAATTGAATTGAACAACCAAACAATGCCATAAGAATCTATCCTTTCGTGTATATATACTAGTCATGCTAATATTTTGTATGATTTTGGTCATATTTTGCAAACTAATATTGGTGCAACATTGATTTGGGTGGTCATCAAGTTTATACCTGATAGTACATGTTTGTTAAAATTGATAATCATTTGACTGTGATAGACTTGTTCAGTTTAGGTAATATTTGGATAGAATATAATTTAATGCTACAAGTACAACAGGAATTAGTTTGATCTATTTGGGAACATATGTAATTTTCAAGCGACACGTTGTTGAAGGTATTCTGCATTGTGTTTATACGTGAAATATAATAAGTCTATCATCACATCATTGATTTTCTATGTGTACCTTATTTGAAACAAATGTAAGTTTGATTCTAAGAGCTTTTTTTATATAAATGTATATTTGATTGGTTAGACATTTTAAGCTCAGTTTTATTGTTTAAAAATCTGGAATCCATTGGGTTTGTCGGCTTAAAAGTTGTTTACGTATATATGTGTGTGTCTCTTTATGTATTTGTGAGTTTCTAATTATTTGTATTTAATGAACTAATGCTTGGTTGTTGTTTTTTTTTCCTTTTCATTTTTACTAATAAATTGTGTTGAATTTGTTTGGTCAGCTTAAACTGCTTAAACTTTGAAATATTTATACCCTAAAGGATTAAATGAGAGCTCTTAGGCGGAGGCATCTACTAAGCTTTTCTCGAGCTTATGATTAGTGCTACACTAGCTTGTGTCATTTTAAAGTCTAAGATAGAGTATATGTGTGTGTACATGTATAAGGATAGCAACAATGAGATATGTGAATTTATATCCCACAGTTGGAAGAGTCATGCTCCCGCAAAATGAGTTTTATTACTAATATTACTTTTTTTTTATCAACCACTAATATTATATACTCGGAATTGTTAGAATTTACACCCACACTTTTCATCCAAAAAATCATACATGCTTTGGTTTGCTAACAATTGCTTTTATCTTTAATAAATCTTTTATATATTACATAACTGTCATAAATAACACGATTATTTGATCAGATCTTTTTTATTTTTTTGAAATGTTGAAGTTATTAAACTGCTCTGTTAATAACACATATTTATTATCAACGGATAATCTAATGGTTCGCACTAATATTGGAAATAAACCTATTAGTACAACACTTGGACTTAATAAAACAATGAAACAAAAGCCAATAAACCAAACAGTTGCCTCTCTCCCTCTCTCTAGCAGCTATTATTATTTAAGCTACTATACGAATGAATTAGGGTTCTTCCTTCATAACAAATCCCTCCCCCCACCCCCATGTTCCCTAGTCTTCTTTTAAATTGACCACTCCATTGAATTAATAGTTCGAAATTTGTTCACAAGTATTTATTATGGGGATTGGATTTCAAATAGACATTTATTTAGATCTGTGATTGCTAGGTCAGGTAATATCATCTCCTTTGTCTTTTATTTTCAGTTTTAATTGAGATACTTGTTGATGGGTTTTGTACGCCACTAACCCCTTATTTTTCTATGTGATAGCTCTCGGAGTTTCATTATATCCGCCAAATATCAATCATTGTTCAGATACGTCTCTTCGAAGCAGACACTCGTATGTTCCCTTCTCTCTCTCTCTATATATGTATATGTATATGTATATATACATATTTATTTATGTATGCATAATGTTTATTGCTTCAATTTTTGGATCTTCTTCCTGACCTGTATTTGCTGAAGTAAATTGGTTTGTTAAATTGTTTTTAAGATATTAAGCGTTGCGCTGCAATGGATTATTTTGAATTATTTCATATTTCAAAAACTTATAATTTATGTATACACCCACCATAGACTAGTTAAATCTGTTTAGAAGTAGTTGTGATGAAAGTTATATTCTGATAGTATTAGTAGAGACAGTATAACGACTTATGACCCATGATTTAGTTAAATCTTCATAGTTCTGCTATTAATTAATTAGGTGTTCTGCGATATAAACATATTTAGGATTCACCAAATATTCAAATTTACTGTGAGAGTTGCCTCGATTTTATTCTTAGGGTTTTAATCGACTCATGAATAGAGTTATTCATAGATAGTAGGGTGATATCGAGAAAGAATCTGTAACGAATCTAATAAATCGTAGACTCGAAAAACACAAATAAGAGACAACCCAGATGAACACTCACCCAAAACTGTTTTTTTAGAATAAGTTTGCTGATATAGTGACTAAATGAAAGAACAGATAAACAAGAAATAAGATTGAAATACTTTGGAATGAAAGGCAAATTAAAGGTAAAACAAAAGCTAGAAATTAACATTCATTCTCTTCCTTAAAACCCTCACAGATAAAGACACTATTTATACTAAAGAAGAGTTCTGTCTGAAACCCAAAACTTTCAAGTAATTGCAGAAAACACCCATGAGTTCTAAATCGATCAAAGTGGACCCTCTTCCTATTTTCTTTTATCCCTCTCCTTTTCTCTCTTGTGTACTCTGTCTGGACTCGTTACAGAGTCGTATTTTTTTTGAGATTGCTCTCGGGGAGTTTCATCATATTGGCCAAATATCAATCATTGTTCAGATTAGATCTTACGTCTCTTGGAAGCAGACACTCTTATGTTCCCTTCTCTCTCTCTCTCTATATATATACATATGTATATATACATATTTATGTAGGTATGCATAATGTTTATAGCTTCGATTTGTTTGATCTTTTTCGTGACCTGTATTTGCTGAAGTAAATTGGTTTTTCAAATTGTTTTTAAGATATTAAGTGTTGCGCTGTGATGAATTTTTTTGAATTCTTTCATGTCAAAAACTTATAATTTATGGATACACCATAGATTAGTTAGATCTGTTTAGAAGTAGTTGTGATTTTCATGTTTATAGTGTTGATTTATGTTGTTTTTAAAGTTAAGTAGCATTCAGTTGTGATGGTTTTTGTTTTAATTCTTTTATATCATAAAATTCATGCTTATTGAGCTTGTTTGGGAAGTTGTTAGACCTTTAACTAGGACCAATCAACCATTAGTCAATTGCTTAATCCCATGAAATATATGTGGGTTTGATTAAATCTTCATAAGTTGCCAGTTTATCAGTTCCTACTCATTAAATTTGCTTGGCATTGCTGATTTTGGCTAGGAGTTTTAGGCATATGGTTACAGTTGGCATTGCTTTTTGTTGGTCAAAAACCTGGAATCCATTGGGTTTATCAGCTTAAAAGCTGTATATATGTGTGTGTGTCCCTTTATGTAATTTTGAGTTTCTAATTCCCTGTATTTAATGAATTAATGCTTGGTTGATGTTTTTTTTCCTTTTCATTTTTACTAGTTAGTTGTGCTGAACTTGTTTGGTCTGCTTAGGTCATTGAGGTTTATTATCTTTTTTAACCAAAAAAGTGTTTATGGACCATTCCTATAGTTTGTGTAAATTTATGGATTATGAAATAAAACACCAGATTGTCGCATCTTTGCTCATTCATTCTCCTTTTTTATACTGTCACAAATTTGACAATTTTTTTTTTTATAAAAATCATTCAAACTAAAAAATTATTCCATTTGCTTGTTCATGTGGATCTGTGGTTAATGTAGATCGATTTATTTTCTACTGAGATTTTCTCTTTAAGATGAAGAGAAACCATAGAAGGAAATAATATTCCATTTCCAATATCAGTCTTCTTGAGTTGGCTTCCTGCAGATTATATATCTCACAGTTTTGTTACAACTTTAATCAATCTATCACTTTATTAAACACAAAAGCCAAACACTTAAATTACAATTCAAAAGATCACAAATTGGACCACAATCACTCCAATCAAAACTATAACACAATAAAATGCAACATAACCATCACCTAAACAACTAATCAATCAATATCAATTGAGCACAAAATGTATGCTTCAATTAACACTCAAACAAACAAACCAAACGAGAACTCGTTTGTGAAAACCTGCCAAACCTGAGTCCCAAAAACCTCCCACAAAATAAAACTACCCTCAAACAGTCATTAAACGTAATTAAAATGAGCCAAGGATTCAATATAAGTGAAATAAATTATGATTCCAAGTAAAATCCCAACATAATGAGACTTTATAAATTTGAAAATTGAAGCAAAAGGCATACACATTAGCTAGATGGAGGTAGAAGAGTAGATAAATAAAATGTATCAGTTTAAAAATAAATAAACAGAAAAGACAATTAAAACGAGACAAAGATAAATATAAATGAAAGCTATTCGGATTCTAAGTAAAACCCACAAAAGAAAATATATGAATTTATAAAAGTGGAAACTGAAGAAAAAGAGTAAATATACAATACAGTCATATAAAGCTCAAAGAGTAAATAAATAAAAATGTATCAGTTAATAAATAAATAAACCTGAAAAAGGATTAAACAAACAGTCATCGACTTGAGCTCTAACCTCCTGTCCGGAGAATTACCCTCATCTGCTATATTACCAACTTCTATCTGCACCGTAGACTTATCAAGCAACTCCCTCATCGGGAAAATCCCAACTTTGTTCCTCCAACTGGCTCGCAATTTAACCTACTTTAATGTGAGGAACAACAGCTTCACAGGGCCAATCCCTTCCTCGATTTGCACCACATCACCATCTGTCGAATTTCTCGATTTCTCCGTTAATGGATTCATCGGAAAGATTCCTACGGGATTTGGGTCGTGTTCAAAACTCGAGATTTTTCGGGCAGGTTCAAATAAACTCGAAGGATCGTTTCCCATTGACATTTACAGTGCTAAATCACTGCAAGAGATTTTTTTGCCAGCAAACAAACTCGACGGACCTATTGACGAAGGGATTGCTAATCTTACCAATTTAAGGGTTTTTAACGTGTTTGGCAATGGGTTTCTCGGAGCAATACCGAATAATATCGAAAAGCTATTGAAATTGGAAGAGTTATATCTCCACATCAACAATTTGACTGGAACCATACCTGTTTCGTTAATGAACTGTACCAACCTCAGAATACTCAATTTGAGAGTGAACAAGTTACATGGTAAACTCGCAGAATTGGATTTCTCGAACCTCTCAAAACTCACAATATTAGACCTTGGGAACAATAACTTTACAGGTACCTTGCCAGAGACACTTTTCAGGTGTAAGTCACTCGTAGCGCTACGTCTGGCTTATAATCAACTAGGGGGTATAATTTCTCCCAATATCGTTGGACTACAATCACTTTCCTTCCTATCCGTTTCGAAGAATAATCTGACAAATATCTCAGGAGCTATCAGTACACTAGCGGGCTGCAAAAACCTCACCACTCTCGTCCTAACAAAAAACTTCTTTTACGAAGAAATGCCCAGTGACGCGGACTTAGTGGACGAGGACTCGTTTCAAAATATACAAGTACTGGCTCTTGGTGCTTGCGGTTTAACAGGTCGGATACCAGATTGGCTACCGAAGCTCAAAAAGTTGGAAGTGGTTGACCTTTCTTATAATAAGCTAACAGGGCCAATCTCAGGTTGGTTGGGAAATCATCCAAACCTCTTTTACCTTGATTTATCCTACAATCTCCTTGACGGGGGATTCCCCTTGGAACTTACTCGATTAACGAGGCTAACATCTCCGCGCGATATAATCGAGAGTATATTAGAATTACCTGTTTTTGTTAGACCAAATAACATTTCTATCTTACAGTACAATCAGCTAGATAGTCTCCCACCGGCAATTTATTTGAAAAACAATAATTTAAGTGGGAATATCCCAGTCGAGGTTGGTTTATTGAAGTCCTTACATGTGTTAGACCTGAGCTGTAACAACTTCTCTGGAAAAATTCCAGACCAGTTATCTAGCCTGACAAACTTGGAAAGTCTTGATCTTTCTGTAAACAAATTATCCGATAAAATACCACCATCGTTGAGGGTTTTGCATTTTTTATCGACATTTAGTGTCGCAAATAATAGTCTCCAAGGACCAATACCAACAGGGGGTCAGTTTGACACATTTCCAAGTACTAGCTTCGAGGGCAATCCACTTTTATGCGGTTCTGTTCTTCGTCTACCTTGTTCTCTTCAACCAGATACAGGTCATCCTTTTAGAAAAATAAAGAGGAGCCCCAAACAGAGAATCATAATGGGACTTGTAATTGGTATATGTCTCGGTGTTGGATTCACACTTGTTACACTCGTTGTGTGTATTTTGTCCAAAGGAAGTATTTTATGTAAAACAGATGAAGTCAATGCTGATTCGATTTCCCTAAGGTCTGATTCAGGAATTTCAACCGAGTCCGAAAAAGATGCCAGTTTGGTAATGGTCTTCGCAAACAATACTGCTGAAATAAAGAATTTATCGATACACGAGATCCTGAAAGCTACAAATAATTTCAACCAAGAGAACATTATCGGATGTGGCGGTTTCGGGTTGGTTTATAAAGCAACTTTAGAAAACGGAACCAAGCTCGCTGTTAAGAAGCTATCGGGAGACATGGGTCTCATGGAAAGAGAATTCAGAGCAGAGGTGGAAGCTCTATCAACAGCTCAGCACAAGAACTTGGTCTCTCTTCAAGGATGTTGCGTACACGACGGGTTTCGTATACTTATATACTCGTATATGGTAAATGGAAGTCTAGATTACTGGCTACATGAGGAGGTTGAAGAAGGATTCCAGCTTGATTGGCCAACACGGCTGAAAATACTGCAAGGAACAGGCTGTGGATTAGCATATATGCACCAAATATGTGAACCACATATAGTCCATCGCGATATTAAACCAAGTAATATATTACTAGATGATAAATTCGAAGCACACTTGGCTGATTTTGGATTGTCGAGACTGATACTACCTTATCAGACACATGTCACGACAGAATTGGTCGGAACCTTGGGGTATATACCACCAGAATATGGCCACGCATGGATAGCCACTTTAAGAGGAGATATGTATAGTTTTGGGGTGGTTATGCTAGAGGTCTTGACAAGTAAAAGGCCTGTGGAAGTGTTTAAACCGAAAATGTCGAGAGAATTGGTGGTGTGGGTAAGACAATTGAGAAGTGAAGGTAGACAAAATGAAGTGTTTGATCCAATCTTGAAAGGAAAGGATTTTGAAGAGGAGATGACTCAGGTGCTTGATATAGCGTGTATGTGTGTGAACCAAAATCCATTTAAAAGACCGACAATCACAGAGGTGGTCGATTGGCTTGAAAATGTTGGTGGAAACAGGAAGACACCTAAATGAAAACCCACTGTTTCATACATGTACTTGATGAAAGAAAGAGTTTTTAGTGAATGTAGATTTTATGTAACTATACTTGTACACTTGATATCTGGAGTAAATTATAATTCTATTCAAAAGAATTTTTCAATACAAATGATGTCCCTTATAAAAGAAGGCCCAACAACCAGAAAATAAAAATAAAATAAAGTTGAATATTAAACCATGTGAAATTACGGTATCATTGCCACAATTAAACTATGAACCTATATGGCGATGTCTTTCCGAATCAAATACGTGAACATGCTAAAAAAGTGGTGTCCCTGACCCTCCTAAAAAACATTCACTCGTGTAAGCTTGCGTGGCTGATTTTCTAGTTTTTGTCAGTGATTAACACTACACTAAAAAAAGAAAAAATACGTTCACAATTTTATTTTGGCTAAAAGACAATGTCGCTCACAGTGAACGACTTGGTGACAAAAGACATGAAATGAACATCTGAATGCACTTAGCTTCTAGTTACACGGTACAAGGACATAACCAAGTTTCCAGAAGAGGTGCTGAAATTGCCGTTGACAGGAATCGAAGCCGTCCTATGAAGTGATGATCTGCAAATAGCTTCAGAAGATTCTGTATACAATTTGGCACTCAAGTAGGCCCGCATCCATTACCCAAACCTCGAAGCATTGGGAACGACAAGACCGAAGTAACATCCTCGACCGACCGATCATGACTCCCTCGACGTGAAGATCACACCGAGGAAGTCAGGGAGCACTTGATAGAACATAAAAATTGGACCCGGATATGCTTATTTGGGTATGAGTTGACCCTTCCATTATTAGAAGGTACCCAATGCTAGAATGCTAAACCCAATGGGTTAAAAGTGCTATCTTAACAGGCTTTTATCTATAAAGGCTTGGGCCCAATTAATAAAGTCCATAGAGGAAAAGCCCACGAGATAATGCCCCAGATGATGACATTTGTCATCATCTTAAGAGGCATAGTTGCCTATAAATAGCCAAGCACCCCCATCAAAAGAGGGACCGGAAAATATATCTCAAAAAATATAGAGAGAAGGAGAGAAAAGATAAAAACGTGTCAGAACCTATCACAGCAATAGTCAAACCGAGCAGAGTAGAGAAACGAACACCGAAGAGAAGAGAAAGATCAAGTTCAAGGTCAAATAGCGAATTCGAGCATAATTGTAGTAATATAATTGTAATCCGAGCAAAGAGCAATTGCCGAACAATAATAAAGATCAAGAAATGTTCTTATTTACTATCAATTCATTATATATTGTTGTTGAAAAGTCTAACGCTACCGAATAAAGTTATGGCTTTGTCAACGTATTAGTTTAATGTAGAATTTTCATTTTTTCTTATTACGGATACCTTTTATCTATTATATACTGTTTACTTTAGCATTATTTTGAAAATATTAAATTATATTTTATTCCCTCCCTTTTTTTCTCTCTCTCTCTCTCATCATTAGTTAATATTTCAAAAAAACACAAAAACTCCATCATTTATATATTTATAGCCGCTCCATGTTTTATTTCTCTGCATCAGATTCTTCCATTCAAATAATTAATAATAATAATAATAATAATACTAATGTGTCCCTCCAATTAGTTTATTTACTCAGGTTAGGTTAGGTTAGGTTCTATCTATCTATCTATCTCGATTTTACTTATTATATATATATATATTATCAGGCAGGCAGATTATTTTCCACTTAATTAGTTGGCCTGCATTAGTTAGTAATCCAATTCAGTAATTTTTTTATGGGGTTTGCAATTGGTTCACTTAATTAATATTGTTACACACACCCAATGTGTTTGTGAAAATGCCTAACGTACATATATATATATATACTTGTTTTGCGCATACCATATCCATGTGTTTTGTGTGTGTGTGTGTGTTAAAAACTAATTATTATAATAAGTGTGTGAAATTTGTTAATTGTTTATTCACTGCATGCACTCATGATTTCATATTACACTTAAACCCATTTCAAATCTTGCATGCTACCTCTCACAACTCTTTTTAACCAACCTTTTTTATTATATTCTTTCTTTCTTTTTTTGTTTATTATTTAGCTAGCTAGCTACTCGACCATGCATTTTATCAATTACCTTATCTTTATCTAACACAAATTAAATTGACCCAATCTCTCTCAATACTACTACTACTTTTTCTCTTTCTTTCCTACTTCCACTTTTACTCCCCTCTTCTTAACCATTGTATCATTTAATTAGGGTTGCAACTCACTATTTTATCTACTCTCTACACCTCATATGTCTTATCGTATTAATGATTTTTATATAATCCAATATCCGTTTTCTTAACTCCATTATCTTGTCCCGTTATATGACAGGTAAACAAGGACCGAAGCTTTTTCTTTCGTCGATTCTTGGGCGGGGTTCTTCCTTAAACCATTTAGTACCCTATGACTACTCGTGGGGCTAGTTATCTACTCTCCCTGATCAAACCTAAGAAGTTATATTTAGAACCCTGTCCTTTTTTACAGTCACAAAAACGATGTATGACCAGACACAGGCGAGTACAAGACAGGAGCAAGAACAAGCGAGTTCACGACCTCGAAATCGCCACCGAGAAGTACAAAATCGCCTCAAAGATTATATTCCTGATGGATATCCTGAAACAAGAGCCGGAACAAATCATACCCATCAGATCACTCGAACAGCACAGGAGACAGATCAATCTCCCCAAGCCGAATAAGATGTCGGATTTTCTTAGAAAAGTGCCCAAGCTCTTTGAGCTTTATAAAGACCAGAGGGGAGTTACGTGGTGCGGGTTAAGCAAAGCTGGCGAAGATTTGGTTCTAGAAGAAGAGAGGGTTACAGAGGAGTACGCTGACAAGGCAGCCGAGCACGTGACTAGGTTTTTAATGATGTCGGTGGGCAAGCGTCTGCCACTGGACAAGGTTGCCCATTTCAGGAGAGACTTTGGTTTGCCCTTTAATTTCAGGAAAGATTGGATCTTTAGTTACCCCAAGCTGTTTAGGGTTGTTAAGGACGAGGACGATATTGAATTTCTTGAGCTCGTCTCGTGGGACCCACGTTGGGCAATCACCGAGCTGGAAAAGAAAAAAGTTGGCGTGTGTGATGATCATAAGCCAGGATTGCTCGTGCTCGACTTTGCGATGAAATACCCTTCCGATTATAAGAAGGTTTACAGATATGGTGCCAAGATCGACTATTTTCAGAAAAGAGAGTATCTGTCACCTTATGCAGATGCGAGTGGTTTGACAGCTGGATCGCTTGAATACGACAAAAGGGCGGTAGCGGTTATGCATGAGTTGCTTAGCTTTACGATAGAAAAAAAATTGGTGACAGATCATTTGACCCATTTCAGAAGAGAGCTTGTGATGCCTCAGAGACTGATGAGACTTTTACTTAAGCATTTTGGTATATTTTATGTTTCTGAGAGAGGTAAGAGGTTTAGCGTGTTTTTAACCGAAGCATATAATGGTTCGGAATTGATTGAGAAATGCCCTTTGGTGCTTTGGAAGGAAAAGGTCTTGGGTCTTATTGGTTACAGAGGGAAGAAGAAGAAAATTGCAACTTTTGAGGATTTTGTAGAGTCGGAGGGTGAAGATTTATTTGATGAGGGATCTGATAAGGACAAAGTGAATCTTCAAAAAGAGGAGGAAGACACAATGAGTGGTTTAGATGATTGTCCACTTTCACATGATTCTGACATGGAGATGGATATTGGAGAGATTTATAGAGAATATAACAAAAAAGAAACATCATAAGGAAGGTTGGGAAGAAGCTTAAAGATATTCTTGCTTGTGGTGATTCTCTGGGATTTTACTTGCTCATATTTATCATGTTGGTGCTGTCAGAGAATTAGAAAGAGAATCCATACAAGATTAGTTTCTTGCCCCAAACTGTTGTAATACTGAATTGTTCAAATTATGTTCCACTCACTAGGTTTGCTCTACGTGGTCCCGCAGCTAAACGTTTTGCTAGCATTTTTTTTGTTAATGGTGAAAGAAGCATAGTCGATTCAATCTTTATTTGAGAGTTGAGACCGCAAATTCGCAGCTTAGGTCATTGAGGTTTATTATCTTTTTTAACCAAAAAAGTGTTTATGGACCATTCCTATAGTTTGTGTAAATTTATGGATTATGAAATAAAACACCAGATTGTCGCATCTTTGCTCATTCATTCTCCTTTTTTATACTGTCACAAATTTGACAATTTTTTTTTTTTATAAAAATCATTCAAACTAAAAAATTATTCCATTTGCTTGTTCATGTGGATCTGTGGTTAATGTAGATCGATTTATTTTCTACTGAGATTTTCTCTTTAAGATGAAGAGAAACCATAGAAGGAAATAATATTCCATTTCCAATATCAGTCTTCTTGAGTTGGCTTCCTGCAGATTATATATCTCACAGTTTTGTTACAACTTTAATCAATCTATCACTTTATTAAACACAAAAGCCAAACACTTAAATTACAATTCAAAAGATCACAAATTGGACCACAATCACTCCAATCAAAACTATAACACAATAAAATGCAACATAACCATCACCTAAACAACTAATCAATCAATATCAATTGAGCACAAAATGTATGCTTCAATTAACACTCAAACAAACAAACCAAACGAGAACTCGTTTGTGAAAACCTGCCAAACCTGAGTCCCAAAAACCTCCCACAAAATAAAACTACCCTCAAACAGTCATTAAACGTAATTAAAATGAGCCAAGGATTCAATATAAGTGAAATAAATTATGATTCCAAGTAAAATCCCAACATAATGAGACTTTATAAATTTGAAAATTGAAGCAAAAGGCATACACATTAGCTAGATGGAGGTAGAAGAGTAGATAAATAAAATGTATCAGTTTAAAAATAAATAAACAGAAAAGACAATTAAAACGAGACAAAGATAAATATAAATGAAAGCTATTCGGATTCTAAGTAAAACCCACAAAAGAAAATATATGAATTTATAAAAGTGGAAACTGAAGAAAAAGAGTAAATATACAATACAGTCATATAAAGCTCAAAGAGTAAATAAATAAAAATGTATCAGTTAATAAATAAATAAACCTGAAAAAGGATTAAACAAACAGTCAATTAAAACGAACCAAGCCAAAGGATCAATATACCCCACAAAAGATATGATTTTATAAAATATTGAAAACGAAGGAAAAGGCTTAATACTTGCTGCTCTCTCTCTCTCTCTCTCTTACATAAAATTATTAAATTAAATTTGTAGCCAATCAAAGCCATAATTTATTACAGTAGATCAGAGAAAGATCTACACATGTACACACAAATTGATTTTAAAATGATACAAACAAGTGTAACGCTAATTATAAGCTCGAGAAAAGCTTAGTAGCTGTCTTCGCCCAAAAGCCCTCATTTAGTCATTTAGGTTGGAAATTATCTCAGAGTTTAAGCTGACCAAACAAGTTCATCACAACACATTAGCAAAAAGGAAAACGAAAAAAAAAAAAAAAGGCTTCAACTAAACATTACTTCATTCAATACGGAGAATTAGAAACTCACAAACACAGAAAAGAGACCCACACATACACATACATGTACAGCTTTTAAGCCGATGACCCAATGGATTCCAGTATGTTTGTTTTTTTAAAATGAGCTCAAAAGATTCAACCAATCAAGGACAATTATAACTTTATGCTTAAACCTCCAAACCAAATTCAACAACGTTAAAACAAATTAAATGAGTAAGAACTAAATACAGTAGTAGCAACTTATGGAAAATTTACTCAAACCCACCTAAACTTCATGGGCAACAATTGGGTGAAGATCTGTCTAATAACTTCACAAACAAGGTTGACAAGCATGAATTTTATGATATAGAAAAATTAAAAAAAAAACAGCATAAATCAACAATATAGACATGAACTACTCAGAAACAGATCTAACTAATCAATGGTGTATTCTAAGTTATTGAAATATGAAAGAATTGAAAAATAAAAAACAAACGGAAAGCATAATATATTAAAAAGAGTTTTAACAAACCAATAGAGGAAGGAGGCATATGACTAGTATAGGATCACCACATCTCCTCCTATTCCTATTATATATACCAATACCACCACCGTTTGATTATTATTCACCCAAATCCAACGAATCACGATGCTCCGTCCCGAACCCGTATTCCGCCTCTTAATAATGTACAACCGCTACCTGGCGTCTATGGGTCCAACTGGTACCCGTCGTCCTACGTATCTCTCTCTATATATATATTATGATATGATATACATGTATGTATAGGTGCGGCTTTGGTGATTTAGATCGTCGGACCTATATTATATATATATAAAGTATTTATTTCACCATCAAATTTAACTCTACTGTTTTACTTTTTACTTTTCATTTTACTTTCCAAATTTATATCTAATTTTCATCCTAATTGATATTATTTAATTTAATTTAAAAAATAATTATTTCTATATTACCTATCAAACTTATACCTACTTTCGTTGACCACATGAATGTAAACAATTCTTTACGGATAAATTATATATTACGAGTGATTGGTTGTAAGTTATTCTTTTATCTCCATTGCTAGTGAAATAAATTACAATAAAAAATTATTGTGATTTAATAATGGTAAAACAAATCAACATCCAATAAGAATACATTTTTTTTTTCTTCAAAAAACATAATAAACTATAAATAAAGTAATAAAAAGCAAAATAAAAATTATTTACTTTTATATATATGTATATATAGGACTCAACATGTGTATATGTTTGTGACATTAATCAAGTTGAAGTGACATAGATTAAAGGATTTGACGGGAAAGATTTGGATAATGCGTTTAATTATCTCAACAAAAATGAAAGGGAAGCAATCAATGGGATTCATCACACAACAAAAAACATGAAATAAAATAGCAGTTGACAAATGTTGTTAAATTAAATTAATAAGTTTCAGATTTTTTTTTGGTCAAAATTATTATGATGCTTTCACCAACTTATGTATTTTTGTGACTTTGACTAATTTTTACGTTGTTTTTCTTGAAATTTTATAATTAAAGTATCAATAATATTTATTTGTTTATGCTTCGACGATGTCTATGTTTGAAGAACTGAAATAACTTTAAATTGTAATAATATTTTACGTGAAAAACCTTTTTACGCACCAAATGCCCGTAAATGAAAAGTAAGCAAATGTATATTTTCATCGTAAACATTTCCCAATAAGATATTTTCAACATGTAAATCTTTTACCGTGAAACAAACACAGCGTAAATGTAAATAAATAATTAATAATTATGGAAACATTAAGTCACAATATAGTAGTAGTAAAATGCTTACAAAGTTTGGTACTCTCTCCGTTCCCAATTAATTGTTCATTACGAAACTACGTGCAATTTTGATCGGTCAATAACTTGTATCAAAATTGTCGGAATGAAAATTTTCAAAATTTAATCATATAGTTCAAACATCAAATTATATGATTTAGTTTTAAAAATTTTCATTTCGACAATTATGATACATGTTATAAGCCGGTCAAAATTGGACGTAATTTCGTAAAGGCATAATTGGGAACGGGGAGTAGGAATTAGGAAATAAAAAATATTAGTATTTACTACTATGAAAGAAGCGTTTTTATAAGAATAATTAGCAATTATGGAAACATTAAGTCACAATATTAAATATGCGTTTTTTTAGCGAGTCTATTAAAATTGAGATAATTGAAATTTAATTTGAGTTACTATATATGATTAATGAAATTTAAAAGTTATATGGAAGGTTATAATACGAATAATAAGCTACTAGAACGATTACAAAACTATTGCTTTTGAGAGTTTTTTTATGGTTCATGGTTTATACAAGATTGTATTTCCGTTTATAAATTGATTTCATCACACACCGTTCGGAAAGTTCTACAATTTTGAAACGGAATCATCGGGATATGAACCCTACTAACATAGTGTGTGAAATTTCCAAAAAAAAAATGTACGTTTTAAACTCCATACACGTTTCAAAACTAATCAATTTTTAACGAAAATAAAAAACACAAAATTAGAATATTCAATGCAAATTGAGAGCATCTAGAACGAGGATACAAAGAACAATTAAACACCCTTGCTAATTGAATTTCTTTATCTTTTACTTCAAAGAACGGGTTTCAGTCACGAGCAACACAAACAACTTGTTTACCAACGTTTTTTCCAGTGAATAATCCAGCAAGTGCAGCTGGAGCACTTTCCAGACCTTGGCTCACGTCTTCGATATAAACAATCTTGCCTTGTTTGTAATATTCTGCAATATCTACCATAAAACGTGGGAATAAATGCTGATAATCACTCTGAAGAAAGCCCTCCATCTTTATACGTTTGGAGATGAAATGGAATAAGTAAATCCCTTGAGGTTCAGAGATACTTTGCTGTGAGACCATACCACAAATGGCAACCCTGCCATGAACTCTCATGTTAGTGAGTGCAGCATCAAGCATTGCTCCACCCACATTGTCAAAGTATATATCAATCCCTTCTGGAAAATACCTATACAAAAGGGAATACCTTCATTAGTGTTTTAAAATTAAATGATGTTGCTTTATTTTACTCTGTGTTTAACTTTGACGCTTATGGATGCTACATTGATATGGACCAATTCTCAAAAATCACACAGAAATTTAGAGTTTTTGATAACCAAGTCCGAAAGTATACTAATTACTTATTACCCATAATTGATGAACAATTTATGAGAACCGGAAATATAATGACTAGTGCATTATGTGATCACAGTAGTAGCTGAGGTTAAGTTTGTGGTCAAGTGTCAAGAGTTCTGATTTATAAAGAAAATCCCTTTACTTGGAGAAAAAGACGAGTTTCTTGTTTTTCTTCACAAATCTCAACCAACCCCAACCGAAAAACTTGGCAACTTGCCAACCAACTTTTTCAGTTACTCAAAGTTGTGACATCATCAAGATCTGACTTATATCTTCACCTTCATAGTTCCCTACCTTTTTAGTGCTGCATCAAGATCTGGCTCTTCTCTATAGTTAAAAGCTTCATCAAATCCTAGCTTGTTCTTCAGAAGATCGACCTAATACACAGAATTATATATAAAAGATTCAGTGTCAGCCAGTGTAACATGTAGTTGATAAACTGCTACAAGTAAGGTGCTTACTTTCTGCTTAGTTCCAGCACTTCCAACGACATAACACCCGTGCAGCTTAGCCAGCTGGCCAACTAACTGACCCACTGCTCCAGATGCTGCAGAAACAAAAACAAAATCCCCTTGCTTGGGAGAACAAACCTCGTAAAATCCAGCATAAGCTGTAAATCCTGGCATGCCTATGATTATAATCAAGAATTTCAAGTAAGATGATGAAGTTACAAAAATCTCACTACCGAATATCACAACAACATTGGCATTAATGCAAAGGCTAATCCAACGAGATAAATTTAGTAAGTTATGAACATAACTGTCATGGCACCGACACCGCCTTCCATTTTACAGAGGGTGTGGCCTCCCAATAGATTTTAAACATGATTTCTTTTCTATAGGACCTTTTGGATGCACATTAATCCCCCCCTCCCTCCACCCCAACCAACCCACACACATACAGGCTTATATATCTGGATCAGCCATTATGCACTAACAGGGAAATAAAAGAAGATATTGACATAGTTTGTCCGTAGGTTGCAAAAATGGAGATGTAACAAGATGACGTCAATTTTATTTTTTTTGCGAAGAACACGGAGCAAAGTTTTGACCTCTTTAAGGAAAAGTGGTTTTGAGGCATAATTGATGCGTCTCTGTGCAAAACACACTATAAATAGTTGGAAAATGTTAGGCTTTTGTTAAATGCGGTAATTGGATCTTCACCATGAACAACTAATAAAGATACATTATTGGTACTTGCTCTCAAGCAAGATAAGCACAAGAAAGTTATACAAAGATGATAAGGTAAACGGCTAGCTTGTTTGTTGACACACAAAGACGAAGAATCATTGCTTATGTTAACCAAACAACTCAAGAAAACTTGATTTGCTTTTTTTGAAATCCCTAAAATATGTTTCATTGTCTGCAGATGTGAGGTACAAGTAGACATTTATACAAACATGAAAAATGCATTTATTTCAAAAGCGTAAAACCCTAAAAAGGTAATTATGATGCTTAAGCGATCAAATGTGAGTATATCTGTATACGTATTATCTTTATTCACCGATAACAGGGAAGGACTTGCAACAAAGATATCAACAAAAATGGAAACAAACTTAGTAAAGAAGGGAACATGATAACATACCGAGAAGACCAACGTAAAATGAAAGAGGGATATCATAATCATGTTGTTCAATCTTCTTAAGACCGTGAGTTGTAGAGAAGAAGCTGCTGTATTCCTCCCAACCAGTCATCCCCGTGACCAAATCGCCAATTTTAAAACATGGATCATTTGAGTAGACTACTTTGGAAACACCAAATCCTTGTATAGCCTAAACATAATCCCCCCACCATTAGGAAAAAAAATATAATTAAAAGTATAACAGAAGTACAGGCTTTAAGCCTGGTTTTTTTATAGGCCATGTAGTGTAAAAACATTAGATACTCATTGAATAAAATTAAGAAGGAATCTCACCCCCTAAAACCTAGGAAATGAAATAAAAGTATGGTATCACAGAGAAGTGCATGCTTTAAGCCACTGTATTTACTTTTTATAAGCCCCAATTGTAAGATTCGTTATTGTAGGTATTAAAAAAAAAAAGTTGAATGAAATTAGCAAGGGAATACCCTTACCTTAAATAAACGTCTTTTGTGTTAATAAAATACCAAGACCACTTTGTCTACACAAACTTTGAAATTAATTTCTCCTTCAACAAATACTTCTCTAAGTTCCTACTGTAATTCACAATACTCTTTATTCTCCAAGACTCTGATTCCATTTTCTAAGGCCACCTCGTCTCCTTCTTTCTAAAATCTACTATCTACTTATTTAACATCACATTAGTTTGAAGGAATAATTCATTTTCTTTTTTGCTTGTTTTCCTTTTAACTTTTTATAAATGCAAGTAGAGTTATATTTGAATTTAGAAGTTATGGAAGAAATTTTTATAAAATGAGGGCCTGACACTAGTTGATTAAGTAGAATGAGTTGGTTGAACTTAAAATAAGTGTTGTTGACCAATTATAGTATCAATAAATGGTGTATAGATCATAATATCATAAGTAAAATGACCCCAAATTATTGGGAATTATATATGTAATGAACCTAGTAGAGGAGGAGTGAGAATAGTTGAGGGAGAAAAGAAGTGGATTCAGGTAAAGAATCGATTCATCGGGAATGCAATGGTGTAACTGCTCACTTCACTAAAAGAGACTCTTTCTTCTTCTTATACAATTAGTTGATAGTTTTAGTAGTTATAAAAATATATGATGAAATGAAGAATTTAGGATTAAAAAAAAAAAAAGAGATAAAAAGAGTAGTGAAAAAAGAGACTAGTTTGTGTAGTAATAGTAAAATATGAAAAAGAGAAAGAAAAAGAAAAGAACATGATGGAGTTGAAAAGGAGGGATGTAAGAGGCATGAGAAGCACCACCACGCATACGACCTCTCATATAAGGATCACATGATAAATACATATTCTTCACCAACAACACCAACACCAACTTCTTCTTACCATCTTCTTCTTCTCCTCCTCCTCCTCCATAATTATCAATAATACTATTAGTAGTCACCTCCATATCACTTTCCTTTGGTATCTCCTCATCTATTATGTACCTTTTCAATATCACTTGCTTATTATTATTATTATTATTATTATCCTTCTTCTCCATCTTTCTTTTATTATAGACTATACTACTAGCCTACTACTGCCTTAGCTATGATACTCACTTTGATATATATAATTACCCCATCTACTAGTCTTTTCCTTTTCCTTTTCCTTTTAAATAAATAAATGGGGGATGAAACCAAAACTGTTTACTCACTATTCTCTAGAAAAAGGGAAACCAACCAAACAAGAAACAACAGCCTACTTAGTTGGAATTAAATGGCTTACCTACTACCTACTTTCTTTGTGTTTTATTTATTTCTATTTTATCACTCATTCACTCAGTCAAAGGAAGATATAGATATTTGTACCAACCACCTCATTTGACTCACTTGCTACACCATTCAAATAATTTATACATTATTAATCCCACATTATTATTATTATTATTATTAATTACAATATTGTATGCTCTACCCTAGTTTTTGTTTAAACGACTATGTTGTATCATATTAACGGCACGGGTACCATATTATTGATGCTCCTCAATGATGAGAAAAAGCATTATTTTTTTCGTGCATAGAATTGAAACTAACTGTTATTTAGTGGTATTGTCAAAAACTAATTACATTATACTATAAATCAGTTAGAAACTAACCAATCTAAATCAAACACTAATTGGTCATATGTTAAGAGATACTGGTGAAATAAACCAAACTAAAACCAATTTTTATTAAAATATAGATACTTCATACTACTAAAAGAAGACAAAATTTGATTGTCGAGCAAATGAAACTGGAAAATATAGAATTTTTTGAAGAAATCATGGTATATTGCAAGTTGATGAGTAAAAACTTGAATTACGCCAATAACCAGACATGACTGGCATTATTATGTTGATTATGTGTATAATAGTTAAACCAACTAATTGATCAAAAGATCAATATGCAAATAGAGATGGACCAAATAATACCGATTTTAACAATGATGCTAACATTCATGGTATAAAATGAATATATTTAAAATATCAATAAACAGATGGAACAAACTGTTAATTACTTTGGTTCACATTATGCTCATACGCTAAAAAGGTAAAATGAAAATAAAATAATGATGTTAATTATGTATTTGATGGTTGTTAACAAGAAAACTAATTTAAAAAATAAGTAAAAACAATAAGAGTCGGTACTCTGGTCAATGACCACAACTAACAAGCGCCATAGTTGCGGCGGAGATTTGAAGAGAGAGAGCGAGAGAGCGTGGTATACTATATATATATATATATATATAGTTAAAAGTGGTGGCAGAATTAGTCCCCCACCTTAGCGAAACTAAATTTATGGATGTGTGTCATGCATCTAAAATAAATTGAGTTAAAAAGTAAAAAACTTGCGAGTGGTTTTTAAATTAAAAATCACTTGTTCAGTATGTCTGGTAACATTTTGTAGCTATTATATATAAATAAAGATGATGTCGTGAATAAAGAACCTTGACAAACAAGAGAGTTCGTGCAATGCTATGCTCTCAACAAAACACAATCTTCTTTTTCTAAAATCGTATATTATTAAGTCAAACCCCAACTTTTCAGCTGGGGAAGGGGTTCATTCGTGTTAAAGATTAATTGAATACTGTTTAATAATAATAATAATAATAAAAAGGCATTTATAATAAATATTAGAACCAGGCAGCCATCAATACCTCTTCTGCAAGTGATAAAATTATCTGAGAATTATCAGGACCCAAAGTAATCATCCGGCTACAAAGCATGCTAACTCATTCATCTACAAGCATTTGCAAAAAAAGTAGAAAGCATTATGCTTATGATTTTAAGAGCAAACCTACTTTAATTCTATCAATAACCTGATCTACGGGAAATTTCCCCTTCTCACTAAATATATGTCAAAGATGACAGTGTTACTTCTACGGACCAAACGTAGTTGACATTTCACTATTTACAGATAGTAACATAGAAGACTTGAGTCGCAAAAGCCAAACACGGATAGTATTTGCATTTTGCACCCATTAAGCTGATCAATGTTTCATGAATTCCCATGCCACTCAATATGATTAACTTAAACCTAACCTAATAATGAAAATAATGTATTTTATCAAAAACAAGTCCTGCCAATATGTTTTAAGATTCTACCTTCTGCTGAAATTCGGGTCTTCTGTAGTTGAGAAAAGGCAATAAATTAGAGCTGCTCGATTCCAGGATCTGCCAGGATAGAATCGCCTAAAGGGGGAATATAAGCTTTTCATTATCATATAAATTTAAAAAAACATAACAGTGTAATTCCGCCTTGCATTCTTGGTTGCTGGCTCGTTCTCCCTCCCCTTACCCCATCCCTTATACTCATACTCATATATGATTTAAAAAGGATCTTGGACGAGAAAAACAGAAGTACCTTTTCCTGTATTGTTCGTAATAGAACCTCGTATACGCCAACTGTATAGGCCAAATAGAAACAAACCAAATAGAAACAAACACACATCCACCCAACAGTAACAACATAAGAGTTGTAAATCTGTATAGGCCAACTGTATTGTTCGTAATAGAACCTCTTGCTCTGGAAAGTATAATATAACACATACATCCGTACAATATTACATGAATCCCTCAACCGTCTACCCCTAAGGTTTTCGTAATACAACATGGTAGAACTTCACACGTAGTACCTTTTTGTCACTAAAAAACAACAAATTAACCATTATAAACCTTTCCTCCAAGGGTTCAACAACAACGCCTAACTCTTGTCAGGTTGGCAAACGCACTTGCTTGGCATTATCCCATCGTAGGACGTCTCATAGATCTTAGAATATATATTTCAAACTTTTTTTTATTCTGAATCTTGTGATCATGCAATTTTATAGCATGTCAGAATGTAAAACATAGCAAGGAACCAAGGTCGATTAACAAAGATAAACATGAGTGTTAACTGTTGACTAACTTGTTGTGATAATTAGAAAAGACCCAACATCCTTAGCTCCGTCACATGACTGGGTTCAAGTTCAGGGACATCCTTATTAGCTTCACGGTCTTCTACCACGTATTCCTATCAATAAATAAGTTAAATAGTATGAGGGCAAAAAAAAACGAAGAAAGGATAACCATGCACAACTGAATAATTAACTTAACTTTCCAGGCAAGTCCACACGAAAATTCTTCATATATGTTTCCACTAGTACATTTTCAGTTTTGGAACTTTATAGTCTACAGTTTTGCACCACATACCTTTGTCAATTCTTGTTTAGCCAGAACATGGTAGTGGCGCTCATGGATCCTTTGACCACAAATTATTGCTATAAAAAATCCATACAGCAACCCCACCAAAACAATTGCTAAGACTACAAAATTTGTAAGAGTAATAATTAGTTTACACAAAACCATAAATAGAAACGACAAACACTGGACTAAAACAAAGAGATCCAGGTTTTTCATAAAAAGTGGAGCACCACCGAATTGACTCGTAAAAGCTGATATTTTGCTTACCAGCTATAGTGTAGAATCCATAAGGGTGCTCTTCATATCCAAACATTTCTCTTAGTTCCTCTCCGTAATATTTGTAAACCAGAAGACCTAGAAATGCTACAATCTGTTGAAGAAGAAAGTATAAATGGCTATTAATGAATGGTATCACTTGCCCCTTTTAACTTATTACCACTTGTTGAATATAGAAACAAACACCCACTGATCATTGCGCGCATTAATCGAAAGGCTAAAAGACTCATTGATGTAACCCAACAAGAAGCACACACACACACACACGCACACAACACAACATTAGCTAAAGTAAAATAAAGGCATCATATGTTACAAAACTTTATAGAGTTGTAGAGAGGTAATTGACGTACCAACTGAACAATGATGAAAATGAAAGTGTGATCTCTTGCAACAAGAACTTGAAACTTTAATCTTAACCACCAGCAATCAGGAGGAACATTTGTACGCAAAACGAAAACAGCCCGGCACTCTGTACAGTGAGCAAAAGCAAATCCTTCCTGATATATTAAAAAAAGGAATGAAATAAATAAATAATCAAAGAACCTGGATGGTCTCCGACACCAATCCTCCAATTTTAGCAAAGGGATAAAGAAAGTAAAGATACGAGGGGAGGGAGGGGGACAACCCAGAAACATGTACCTTAGTTGACCTCCAGTTATCAAGACATGACCGGTGAACAAACTTCTGAGTGCCTTTACAGTGGCATGGTGCAATCAAATCTTCCCCTGTGAAGAAACCCAAAATACTCTCTACTAAAAACCACAACTCTAATATACAGTACAATAGGTTTACTAGTATATGTTATTGTTACCCACCTTCAATTTATAGTACTACTATTTTAAATGTCAAGCCAACACCGAAAATACTTACATAAGGAAATCAGTAACCGAATGTGGTCAGAGAAGTTGACATTAAAACTGATAAACATATTAAGTATACGGAAAAGGTAAAAAGAGAGAGTTAGAGAGAGGAGGGGGGGAGAGACCTCCAATGTCGAGACAAATACGGCACTGAGGTTGGTCTGTGCTGACGAGAATGCAAGTTTGTGCATCACAACAACAACAACAACAACAACGGGAATCAGAATCAGAAAGAAGAGAACAATCTATCTGGTTGTTGTTGTCGTCGGTCCTTATTTGAAGTGAAGGTGAAGAAGATTGTAGTGAGAAGATGGGTTCTGTCTCTGAACATTGGTTATCATTGGATACTGCTGTCAATTGCATTTCTGATCAATGTCGGGTCCGGGGGTGGGGGTTGGTTTAGCAATAAGAAATATCATCATCGCCCAAACCAAACCTCTCTTTCCAACCAACCATTTCCATTTCCATTTCCATTTCCATTTCCATTTCGGTTTTATGTTAGAGTATCAAGAAGATTACTGCAAATTAAAAAAGAAAAAGGAAATTATATGTAAGTAGACTAATAAATAAAAAGAGTGATATGTGGTTGACACGTGTGCGTCCGGTTATGAAACAAGTAAGTAGGGAGGGGTATATATATATATAAATAAATATAAATAAAAAGAGATTAGGAAGAATGGAATTGATGAAGAATTCCTAATTCCTCTCAGACTCAAGAGCTATTGAGCTATTGAGTGACTACTACTACTTATAGAGCTAGTAGTAGTATTTTTATAGTATGTGTTTTGTTTTTGTTTTGTTTTTATGGTAATAAATAAATAAAAATGAGTGAATTTTGGTGGAAGAGAATAGAATCAATGAATATTGGTAGAGTTGCAGCTTAACCCAAAACCAAAGAGTTATATATATAAATAATAGAGTTATTATATGCCTCCCTCCCTCCCAAAGAGAGAGGTTACAATTTACAATTTACAATTTAGTGAAGATGTGTATAGAGAAAGAGAAGAGAGCAAAACTCAATTTAAATTAAGATGTGAATTTATGATGATGATGGATCATCATCTATTATTAAAATAAGGCATTTACTATAATACTCTTATGAAAATTACTACTACTACTACTACTGAGACGACCTTAGTAGTATTATTATAAATAACATTGTCGAATTTATTCATTCATATAACTCACGACCACTGTTCTCTAATTCTAATTCTAATTCTAATTCTAATTAGGGCATATATTATATAATATATATATATAGAGAGAGAGAGAGAAGAGCAGAGGAGGTGCCGGCGCTATTTAATAAATATAAGAATAATAATAATAAGATGTAGAATGGGTAGTATTGTATTTAATAAAAAAGGAGCGAGTAAAACTCTCTTTTAAGCAAAGCTCTGAGCGTACCTGCCAGGATTAACACAATCACAGGCGCATATATATATATATATATATATAATAGAAATCGTCTCTCACACTTTGCGTGTGAGACGCGCAATGCGATAAAATTTATAAAATAAGTGTAGTTATGATACAAATATTTTGAGAATAAAAAAAAATAAGAGTATAAGATGAGAAGATTAAAAAGAATTTTGAGAGCTTATTTAAATAAGGATAAAAAGTGTTATTAGTTATTACTTTTTCTCTATTTTTTATGAGAATATGGTATTGTGGTAATTAATAAAAAAATGTAAGAGTATTTTAGAAAAAAGTGGTAAAATTTAACAGATTTAAAAAAATCTTCTATTGGCATTATAATAGTATAGATATAGAGAGAGAGAGTCCACACCCACACTACGCGTAATAACATCACATAACAAAACAAACTTTTTCTTTCTTTCTTTCTTTTTCTTTATTTATTTATTATTTCTTATTATTTTGGATTTTATTATTATCATCCTCCCCCCCTACTTACCTATACAATTACACTACTACTACTCCTGTTTTGTTTTTCATTTCAATTCACTCCCCCATATATTACATATTACATACTCTCTTTATCTATTTACTCCCTCCTCCTCCTCCTTTACTTTTTGTTTTTGTTTTTGTTTTGTTCCTACACCAACCCCAACAACAACCACCTTTCAAAGTTAGATCCATCTTATTTCATTATTAATCTTTTTTTATTTTCTTAATTATCTACTCATTTACTACTTATTTCTCTGGATACATACAATATACCCACCCTCCCCCATTGTTGAAAATTCCAAACATAATAACCATTGCGTTATGTGCACTTTAGAAAGCCTGTATGATCCCATCCAACTTTTAGTTTAAAAAACTACTCTAGCTCATACTTTATTATTTGACTTTTCCCCAAATCATCTTATTATTTCATTTTTCCTCAATTATGTTACAACCCAGCTTATTAAAGAGATCTTGCTAAAAAGTTTTGGTTTCCAATCATATTAAAAAGTTTTTAGATTTTAGCTTAAAAGTTACGTCCACCAAGGTAAGGTGGTAGCTTTAAGTTTAGCAAATGAGTCAAAACCAATTAAAACATAATGTCACATACTTTGTTTTGCAAAAAATGTGTAAATCATACTTTATTCAAACTCCGTGTCGGGATAAGCCTATAGTCGGGACTCGATTTTTATATGGACAGGATCAAGAATATTTTTTACTCCCTAATTCCATCGGATCCGGACACTGGTTAGGTGTCTACGATCGGGTCCCAATCCAAACACACCCCTACTATTTTATATATTTTAAGTCAAATTAAACTTCATTTATATATATATATATATATATATATATGATAAATGTTATATGAACATCAACTTGGACACTTTTTCGTAAAAACGTTCCAAATCAAAATTTGGTTAATGCAAATCTTCACGGTTTCACGACGGTAACACAAATATGCGTCTTGTTTTTTTTTCCGAGATGTATAATGACATGTTTTAGAAATTATGATAAAATTTAAAAATTCAAAACATGTCATTATACATCTCAGGAAAAAAAAAAAACAAGACTCATATTTATGTTCTCGTCGTGAAACCGTGGAGATTTGCATTAATCAAATATTGATTTGGAACGTTTTTATGTATTTGGGTGTTTTTATGGTGTCCATGTATACTTATATATATACAGTATGACTCACATTTAAGTTGTAATGAGCGTTGTCGGCCTCAGCAAGTAATTAACTTAAACTTCACCGGCCAAATTTCCCTAAAATAAAATAGGTATGCGCACGCAGTTTATTAAGAATACGTATATAATATGCATATGCACTTCCTATAATATATTTATTTAATTACGTAAATTTGTCTTTAAAATGTCAAATACTTCTATAGCTATGCGTTTCCGTCAATAAGTATGAACTTTCACGAATGGGTATGCACTTGGCCGAATCATCGGCAATTTTGTTGGAGGTTCGTTGGACCTCCCCAGACTGACGAGCGATGACTGATGGGCAAGCGATAGAAATACATTTTCAGAAATAGGTATATATTTCGGATATGGGTATGCATTTTGTGGGACCTCCGACTACCTTTGTTGTAGGACTGCAGTTCCCAACATGTGTTCCGTTACAATTGGCTGACACACACACCCTAAAAAATAATAAACGATTTAACGTAACGTAATTGTTCCTGCATTAATACACATTTGTAATTCTTCAACTAACATCTACTAGGAAAGAAGTATATTTATTTACAGGAAGAACTCACACACAGCAATCACCTACAGACTGAACATTGACATGGCCATTAGAGCCCTATATATTAAGATACATCATATAGTACTAAGAACTGACTAATTAATTACTAACAAAAATAATGAGAGTAAAAACACATGATCTGTACAATTTTTACACCCAACACAAACTATCATCTTAAAACAAGTTTTTAAAATGAAAATCCTCAGTTAATCACCCTGTCCTGTCTTTAAATCACCTCATCTTGAGCACACTATTTCGTTATCATCGTCGTTGTCATTGGAAATTTGGTGACTAAACAACCATATTGATTCAACAAATTAACTTGGCTAGAGAAGAGAAAGGCCGTAATTATGGTATTTGCTGTTATTGACGGTGACGATGTTGACGTCCGTCTTACCTATCTTTCTCTTTCAAGTCTTGGATCTTGCTACCGGCCTCATCCAAATCTAACCTTTTTGAAACGTCCTCTTCACAACACGCCATCCCATTCTGGAACAGTTTTAGCATTTCTCCCTCGCAATTAGTAGTGTTGCCATTTGCAACCACAAGGAGCTCTTTATCGAAAACTTGTAGAGCTTCCGCTTCTTTCACAATTGAGTCTACCCAACTCACCAAATCTCCTGCTCCTCCGACTCCTCGTCCTGGTGATGCTCCTTTGGCGGTTGGTAGCTGGTAGTAGGGTCCGGAGATTGGGCAACTGAAGTAGGGAATCAACGTCAATCTCACCAGAAAGGGTCATGTTCTCGGATTTCCCACCAGATGCCTGAATCTCAGAAGGTTGTTTACACCTTTAAAGAACATGATATTCTCAAGTTAAGGATAAGCTTGTTTCTTTACAGCATTTTACTTCCAAACCCTGTGCATTCTGAGATTGAATCTCCATCACTCATCAATACAACTGAAATTTAAGAAACATTATTTGGTATGGGTAGTAGTATTTTTAGTGAATTTGTAGTATCTTTCTTGAATTTGACAGTATTTTTGTTGAATTTTGTATTTATTTATTTTTGGGAAAGATTGAAGACCTTTATTTTTGCTAAATAAGTCTAGTAGATTGTACCTTAACTTAATTTCCCCTTAAATATATACCTTACGGGCCTGAATATTTAACTTGACTTGTTTAGTAATTAAAAGCCTTACCAGGCATGAGGCACACTGTGTGTTTGCTAGCTAAATATTTAGGGCTTGTTCCGCTGCAGGTACTCTGCAAATAAACTTGCTGTTCGAGACTGAGAACAATACGGTGGTACATTCACCTTTTAGCTTCTCTGAATCTAAAACGCTCAGATTTCTGAACTTGCCAAACAAATGCATTATAGTTCACTGGTCTATAAAGTCTTTGTATATTATATATCTTCTACATGATTTTATCATTTTATTCGCCTTAAAAGTTGACTCTTAAGTAGCAGAAAATGATGATATGTCTTGTCCATTGCTGGTTCACTTGGAATTTAGAGTTCACATGGTCTCAATTAAGTTTCTGCAAACTTTTACCCTTCGTTCTTGAACACTGTCATCTCACAAGGTTTCTATATATGAAGGTTCTTATCAACTTTGATATCAATGTGTTTTGTGTTTTGTATTGCATATCGCTGTTACAAAATTGAGTACCTTGTTGTTGGACAGCCTGTGCTATATATTAGAAGTGAGAGAAATAAAACTGATACTTGGTGAACGTGGTCTGCGTATGAATTAAATAAAGAAGACAAGAAGGTTTTGTATACGACTCCTTTTGTTGCAGTGCATTTTTGGCTTATTTAGTAATTGCTGGTCTGAAACTTGGTTCTTCTGAAGCTAATCATTGGTTGTTTCTTCTATCCTTTAAGAAACCGACTTTTTGAAAGTTAGGTTTGAAGTTTGAACACTAGATAGGTAATTTAAAAACAAATAAAATTGTTTCATTTGTGGTCGAAGAAACCTTGCATAACTGTCTGTCTAACTGTTAAGAAGCACTACTCTGTTATGTTTTGAAAGAAAGCAATCAGATAGATATAATGAAAAAACATTGCTCCTCCAACCGTTTTTTTCTGAAATGGTTATTAATACTTGAGTTAAAATAAACTGAATGGTTGCTTAAATTGTGCTTTGTGCATTAATTATGTATATTTTAGTTTGCTTTCTGATTCAAGAAATCCAACTGTTTGGTAGTTGTGGATTTATGTTCCTATTCTTCTAAGTGGCAGTGAAGTTGGCTTGAATGTTGTTATTTGTGTTCACTTTGTTTGGTGAGTTTGTTGGGACAAAGTCACAATGAAAGATAAAGTAAAGTAACGTCCTATTCTAAAATCCATCTCTATCAATATAAAACCAAAAACAATAGGTGATTCAGCTGTGAGAAATTTCATGGTTATTTTCCAATGGAAGAAATCACAGCCGCTAGGAATATTCTGAAAAACACTTTAGAAAAATCAAGGGATCTGAGTGCTCAAATCAATAAAACTGGTATTTTAGTACGAAAATCCGAGAAGAGATTACCAGCATTAGAATGTGCTTTCAGATCCATTGCTAAAAAATGCTCTCTTCTAACAATAATAGAACACATCGACCGTGCTGTGGGTCCCACTGAAGCTGTTTTGAAGGTGTTTGATGTGGTGTATAGCCTAGAGATAATGCTGTCACAAAATCCATGTTGTGATCTTTTACACTATCTTTCCTCGGTAAAAAGGCTTGAAGAGGCACTAAAGTTTCTCACCAACAACTCTGGGTTGGTGATTTGCTGGTTAGAGGATGTTCTACAGTTTTTCGAAAGCAATAAAGTCGAAAATGGTTGGATTCTCTCGAGTGTGAAAAGGTGCATGAGCATTCTGAGGGAATTGCATGCAATGGAGAATTTTTCTCGTCTTTCCAGTGGATCGCTTTTTATAGCCTTTGAGAAGCTGGAAACTCAGTTTCGGCTTATTTTGATGGAGAACACTTTTCCTATGGCTCTTTCTAGCACCAGCATGTGTGCAAGTGCTTTGCCAGTTGCCGTAATTCAGAAACTGCAGTCGCTTATCGAGAGATTAAGCGTTAACAATCGGACTGAGAAGTGTGTAAATATCTATGTAGAAATACGCAGTTCAAATACCAAGTCAACAATGGAAGCTCTGGATTTGGATTACCTTGATTTATCTTTATCAGAATTTGATAGCGTGCAAACCGTAGAGTCTTACATTGACCAATGGTGCACTGATTTGGAGATAGTTGTAAAGCATGTTCTCAGGATTGAATACACGCTTTGTGACGAAGTTTTTCAGAAAGTTTGTTCAGAAACACGGGTGGACTGTTCTTCCGAAATTGCAGTTAAATCTGGTATTCAAGGTTTTATAAAACTTGGTAACACTATTACCAAGGGGAAAAAAGATGCTGTAAAGCTCCTCAAGTTATTGGATATGTTTAGAGCTTTAAACAAAGTAAGGCTGGATTTTAACCGCATATTTAGTGGGAAATTTTGTGGTGAAATTCAAATCCAAGTTAGGGATCTTATCAAGAAAATAGTAAATGGGGCATGTGAGATTTTCTATGATCTCTCTGTTCAAGTGGAGTTGCAAAAAGGCTCGAGTCCACCGACAGATGGCAGTGTTCCAAGGCTACTCAGTTTTGTAACTGAGTTTTGCAACGAGCTTCTTGAAGATCAGTATAAGACGATTTTGATACAAGTACTCGAGATTCATATGAGTTGGCGAAATGAAAGTCTCAAAGTAGGGTCCGTCTCGAAAGAGATTTACAAGATAATGATGGCAATTGAGCTGAACTTGGATATGTGGGTAAAAACATACGAAGACACTGCTATCTCATATATTTTCATGATGAATAGTCACTGTTACTTATTGGAAAACTTGAAGGGGACAAACCTGGGGGATTTGATGGGTGACTCTTGGTTAAAGACTCATGAGCATGCTATGGAATATTATGCGGCTATCTACTTAAGAGAGAGTTGGGGTAGGCTTGCTGCTCTCTTAAGTGAGGATGGTCTGGTCAACCTCGAGAGAAGGCTCAAGGATTTCAATACAGGTTTAAATGATTTATGTAATGAACAAGGCAAATGGGTTGTATCAGATAAAAGGTTTAGGAGTAAGATTTGTGATCTTGTAGTTGAGATCATTGTTCCTGTGTATAGGAGTTTTATGAGGAATTACTATACAGGTGTACTTGAACACAGGAAAAGTCCGAACAAAAGCATGAAATACAGTGCCGAAGAATTGGAGGATATGATAAATTGTCTGTTTCAGCCGAATAAAAGGAAATATAGCAGCAGCCGCAACCACAACATCAAATGCACAGAATTGGTTGGGAATGTTAGAAACGCAGTGTGCACTGACTTTCCATCAGCTCCTGCTGCTACCAGAGTGTTTTAAAAAATTACATCTGGTAACTTTCTTTTTAATAATGCTATGCACCCAGGTTTTGAATCAAGTTTGAAAAGCATATTGCTCATATGGTACGTTGGTCATACTACCGGTTAGGAACTTTGGTAAAATAAAGAGTGCTTTATCGAGTTTGGACAACATGGTCGTTCATCTTGATATGAAGTTAGGTACATCGCATTTATACTATTAGTTTGGATAGACTTGTGTCCATCAGTTTGGCACTGTATTAGAACTCTTCCGATAATACTGTAAATTTAAAACTTGCCCCGATTGTGACCTGTGAAAGTTGTCTCTATTCGATAAGATAAATATCAGTGATTCAGTATATCGTATGCTTTATCAGTCTTCATCTAGTTATGTACTGGTTTTACTTTAGTAGATGGCATTTGATAAAGTTGTTTTTTTCTTGAAATCTTGTTAATAAGTAAATAATATGGTAGGTGATTAGATGGTTGGTTGGTTGGTTGAACTGCAAAGTAGTTTTTTTTGTGTTCTTTTTTTTTTTTTTTAGATTGAAGCATAGACTTCAAAGTAGAACGTACAACGTGCATTCAAACTGATGTTCAAATACCATATTGAGATCAAACTAAAATTGCCATGCACATTCAATATATATTAACACTAATTAAAGAAGTCAAGTGCGCTTTTGACAGTTCAAATGCACATATATGTTATAACGAATTAATTAAATAACCTGACTGATATATATATATATAAATAATATGTCGCAACACAGCTCAGGAAGACATGAATAAGCGGGTGGGGTAGTAAAGTTTTGGGTTTCCAAGAAAAATAATTCCTTCTCATTTCATTCATTGAATAAATGTTGGTAACTTATTTTTAACTGAAATCATATATCAAATTAAAAACAAGAATGTAGTGCAAGGAGAAACACACAGCAGTTGCGATTCTTATTACTATTACTCATTACTATATATGTTTCAATGTTTTAAAAAGCGTTATCGTTAACATTTTTTCCGACATCTATGCTAGAAGTGCAAATAGCCTAGTAACAAAGCGCAAATATGTTTTTTTAACTATATAATATATAATTCATATACTAATTATGTTAACACACTTATAAGTTTAAAAACAACAAGCCGTTATAAATTTGCAAGTACATAATATAATAAAAATTCACAAATATATAATGGTAGTATCTTTAATAACTAAGTATGTAAAAAAGTGGGAATGTGGGTTGATGAGGAGCTGCCTGCTTTATGTTAAATTATATAAATATGCTTTTATTGAAACTTATAAGGGAATGTAACTTGGCATAGTGGTATTTCTTTGGAGCTTAAATTGTATTTCGTTGGAGCTTAAATTTTTGGGCGTGTACATTCATGGTTCAAGCGAGGGGGTGGGCACGAGGCGGATTTGTTTCAATTATAACTCAATCCGTAAAATAAATGATGGGACGGATTGATAAAATTTAAATTTCAATCCAACCCGTTACAATTAAAACCCCAATCCAACCCGCAAAATAAATTGCGGGTTGGGACGGTTGGATTTATATTGATTCTTAAATTTTTATTTTAGTCCTTTATTTTTCATAGTTTGCATAATCAATCTAAATTTTAAAATAAATTGAATATTTCAAACAGAAATATAAATTAAAGTCAATCAAAGTACGTTTAGAACATTCACGAACAAGTAATAAAACTAAAATATAACAATAATTAAAGATTGATATATTAAAATACACACAATATATATATATATATATATATATATATATATATATATATATATTGCTGGTTGAAACGGATTGAGACGGATTAACCCGCGGTTTGTGAATTTTAACCCTAATCCAACCCGCAAAATATATAGCGGATTGGGGCGGGACGGATTGATTTTTTTTGAACATTCAAACCACCCCAACCCGTCCCAATCCATGCGGGTTGAGTTACGGGGCGGATTTACGGATTTTTTGCGCATCCCTACTTCGAGCCTTCGGCTCTTTTTTCTTTTTTTTCTTTTGGAAAATTACATAAATGATCCTCAATGTTTTGATATTTTATTATTTTATATTAATAGTTTCAAGGATTGCATTTACAATAGTCAGTTTTTGATATGTTACATGTTTATAACAAAAATAGTAGACAACAGTCATAAAAACGGTTGTTTACCATCTTGGGGAACAATCAAGAGAGTAAAAAAACAAGATATGTAGACACAGTCATAGTAGAGGCCCTGTTACAGTGTTTTACTTAATACAACAAAATCAATATTCCATATGAATCGAGATACAACACCATGTCATCCTTATGATTATTAATCCAATTATTTTCGCCCCCATTTTTTTTTACAGCTTCAGGAACACAAACTCTTCAATTGCAGAGACCTCGCCAATCTTATGGAGAGTCTCCTTGTTCGGCTTCTCATCTACACCGTTATGCCCACACTCGTAAAGTTGACATTGCAATTCTGCTCACCGAGGATGTTCCCAACACGTTCAATCATCATGCCAGGTTGCTCCACCTTGTGACACAATATGAGGTTCCCTCAAAGACTTACATCCACTCTAAAAGGCCCAACACGAGTCAGGTGAGGCATCCCGGACTTCACTCTCCCCTCAATGCTAACCTCTTTGATCTCAGACAAAGAACTCGCAAACTTGGAATCAATGTTGCTGAGTTCGATTTCGATGGAGTCGATTGGGTAGTCGGGAGACGAATCGATCCTAACTCTCTCCTTGCTTATGCGGAGTCCTTTTTATTTGGCGGTGGTTAACAAGATGGATAAAGGAGGTGGAGATAGGCTCGATAATGCCTATAGTGATCATGGCTCGGAGAAGCCTTGTTCCAGGTCATCAGATTTAATCCCATCCCCTCCGGCCACCAACTGAACTGCTAACCGTCCAAGGTTCACAGGCTGAAGGACATATGAAGCTAACTCGGACAGAACCTGTTGGAGAATTATTATTACAAAGGGACACTAAACAGTAGCTTGAGATTTTTATAGAGTTGGCAAATAAAAAGTGAGAAAGAGATACAAGTTAGATATCTGCTCATGTAAGGACCATATACTGGACAAATCGTGTCACGGATATCTGCTTATGTTAGGAATAAAAGGTTTGTAGAAGAACCTGAGACCAACGAGACCGACACCGACTGAGAAGAAGAAGGAGACGGAGAGAGAAGGGGATTTGAAGCCCGGATCGCCATTTTTGACATTAATCCCTAATCTCTATCTATCTATCTATCTATCTTGTTTGTTTGTTTGTTTGTTGGAAACCAGAAAAATGGTGCTGGTTTATATTTGTACGGTCAGACTATAAATATACTCCCTCCCTACCTTCACCCATACAATTCTCTTTTTCTTCTCTTTTTTTCGAAATCATAATATCAATCAATCAAACAAACCCAAAACGTACATGAGTGAGATATTTCTGTATTTCAATTTTTTACTAGTACGTACTATACTCCCGACTCGTAATACTTAGATTCAGTTATAAAAGGCAACGTTTCTGGTGCTTTTATATACATATAGAGAGAGAGTCTTTTACCTGTTTTTCCCTTTATATAAATCAAACACTTTCCAATCACATCAACCATGCACCAAACTCCCTTTCTTCTTTTCCTGCCTTTATTACATGATCGCCACTTAACATCCTATTCCCACAGAAAACCCAACATCGATCAACCCACCTCTAACAGGCATTCAACACGATCACCAGTCATCATCACGTTGCTTCACCATCCACCATCTCTGCCCATTGTCGGACAAAAATATAGAGGGAACAATATTAAGCTTCAATGAGTAGATGTAACCCCACCAAAATTTTATCAACTAATTCATTGAACGACAACGAGGCTTTTGTAAACTCACCAGAGCTCAAGAATCCTTCAACAAGCTACGGCAAAGCTCATATTCTCCCGGGAGCTCATTGGGGCTTTGAAATGCATCAGCAAACTTCGACAAGTATTGACGAGCTCTAACAAAGCACAACAAGCACCAACAAAATGAACGCTTTTGTTGTTTCGATAGCCTGACAACTCCTAATTTTCAAAAAATAATAATGGAATCTCATTTTTTGAAACATGTAAAAACAAATGTACTTTAATACAAACTAAACACTCCATTAGTGTTGATCTTTGTAATTCTCCTTGTCCCCTATATCGATTTATTTTGATCAAGTTAATTAAGAACCCGGAAGATAAATGTTTAATTACTGCATACTTGAAACTCCAGTTTGTTTATATAATAAAGCAGAAGTTATCAAACATATTAAGACAGACAGATGAATCTATATTTGCACTTTCAGAATATAGCAACCAGACAAGCGCGGTATATAAGAAAACACAGAAAGATCCATGTACGAAATTATCCAAGTTACTAATAAACCAATATGATCCCCAGCAAAAACATCCTGACCACAAAAGCCTTGTTCTATATCTACGAAACGATTTACTCTGAATTCCATATCGCAAAATGACGATAAGAAAATAACTATGGAACGGAACAGGGAGTTGATGAACAATTTCCAGAACCAGAGAGAACATCTATAAAGGGAAAACTGATGGCGGATATAAATAGTTCCCGCACATGCAATTGCAAAATGTACAGAAGCACCCTAATAGTTTTTTTTACAGTATTCATTCGGGAGCTGCAGCTGTCGTTTCACCCTGGGAGCTATTCGCTTCACGAAGATCAGTTTGTGACTTGCTCGGAATAATAGTCGGAGGAGACCACTGGTCCGGTATCATTAAAAAATACATTGTCATTGCTTTTCTAAACCTTTTCTTGTATTGTTTTGGGGAGATCACTGTCGGGGATGCGTTCTTGGGACCACCTAATATACCCGAGGTCTTTACCCAAGTCTCGAGGTGTTTATCCCAAGTGTACTGTCTCATGAAATCGATAATCCCAAGGACTAGCTCGTTCTTCTCTTCATCCACCCCAACTAGTAATGAATAATCCATTACATCTACCGTCTGCATTGCCATTAAACATTCATATTTTAGCATGAAAATACAGGCATATAACAACCTAACTAAGAGAAGAAAAGTCTTGGCGTTTGTTTAAACATTATAATCTAGGAGAAAAGGTCTTCTGTTCAACTATCACCACGAAAAAAATGTAACCAATTAGGAGCTCAGGTTTTGGCCTCTTATCAAGTTTTGGCATCTTATCAATGTTTTAATACCCGGAAACGCAGCTAAAGCTTTTTTGCGAGATTCGCCCCCAAGTGTATTTTTTTTTGTTATATTCTAGGCAAAATAGAAAAGCTCTGACAGCTATCTTTTGAAAGCTTTTCAGCAAACCTTTTTTAGTTGTGCTCATATGAGTCAAAGCAAGCTCTAAGGTGGTTTATAGCGGGCTTTTCAAAACAGAAACTTAATTGATAAACAGAGACAAGTGAAACTACTTGCCATGCTACGTATCCCTGAATGGGAATGCTAATGATCTCTGGCAAATGTAAGCTTTTAAAGAAAGGCTGACCTAATATTGTCTCTGTTATTTAACCAAATGATTTTTATGATGTTTAAAGCAGAAAAACAAGTCCAATGCATATACTAGAAACGAGAAATTAGAATAGTAAAGGAGACTCAAAAGTTTACCGCAAGGAAAGCAGTATCATTCCAAACGGCTCTTTCCAATAAACGTTTAGCCTTGTTTGAAACAAATATTGGAGAAGTAGGCATGGCTTCGATCAAATTTTGGTCAAGTAGAACTTTATTACTTCCACTACAATCCGCATTATATCTTGACCGGGAAGAGCCTTTGAGATCATAAAGCCGCGTTACATTTCTTCCAAATAAAAGATTCTCCATAACCAGCACGTCCATTTTGGATTCCCTCCCTCCTTTCAGATGCTTTGCAGACACCTTAAATATTATAAAAGAGAAACAAAGTTTCAGAATGAACAGCAATTACAATTACCATCACTCTGCAATGAATCTAATAGAGGTTAGACCCAAACAAACACAAATACGAGGCAACCGAAATGAACAGCAACTCAAGCTATTTTTTAGGATAATTTTTCTGATAGATTGAGTAAATGAAAGTGCGGGATAAACAAGAATCAAGATAACAATACTTGAAAACGAAATAGAAAAGAAAGATAAAAGTACAGCTAAAATTTAAGATTCATTTTCTTCATTTTCTCCTTTTGTGAGCCCACTGCAGTAATATTTATACTGCTACTACAATTACCAAATAGACCTACAAACTTCAGAAATTTGCATTAAACTCTCATGGTTTATAAAACGATTAAACTTGGCCCCTACTCATATATTTCCTTTCCAAATCATTTACCCCTCTCCTTTTCTCTCTTTTGTCACCAAACCAGGTCCGTTAAATTCCCCACCACTCAAAATACACCTTGCCCTCAAGGTGTGGGTTGAATTGTTCTCAAATTTATTGACGTCTACGATACACGTATGGGAGACAGAATTGAAGAGCCAGCGAGCTTGTTCTAACAGGTGCAAGGCTACCTTTGCTATCCCATTCAAAAAATTCCTTCGATAATATAGTTCTCTCGAAAAGGTAGGTACCAGTGTGAAAATTAACTGCAAGAGAGGCAGTTCACGAAGTTGTTTCCAAAGAAAAATGTGAAACGTCAACAAAATCGCATGTTTTAGCTTCCAATACCACTTTGCATCCCAAAAAATACCATGTCTGTTGACATGTACATGCAAGAAACCCATTTTGGTACCTTGTGATACTTCCTTTATGTTAAGCAACTGGTCCTCAAGGTAGAAGTAAGGTCATACCAGTTTATTGAACGGCTCTAGTGTGGCTTTTTTCACACTCTCCACTTCCTTCTCCTTTAATCGAACAATTCCATCTATTCTAAGCCTAATTGCAGTAGCGAAGCCTATGTGATTTGCATTGACATTTTCAAGCCCTGCTTCGAGATAGAGAATAAAAACCTCCCTCAATTCATGAAACAAATAGCATGATTCCACTGAATTTAAGGCCTTAATTACTTTCGGACCTGCACCTACATCCCCACCTCTGTTGGCATAGAAAGACCCCTATTCGAGTTGGTTAAAACCACACCCTTTTCCCCAATCCCTTGATTCATCATTGCAACAGCTTCTTTGGAAACCCACAAGTTTTTTAAAGTTTCTTCAAGTCTTTTTCTGATCAAAATGGGATTCTTGTGCAGTTTTCTACGCGCCCTGTCATCAAATATTTTGAAATCTTTTTCAGATTGACCAATATCAGATTTGATTAAATTAACCCTGCATGATTTTTTGTTGAAGCTCCTTAAGTGAAGTGTCATCGACCATTTTAAGTGCAGAACGGACTAGACTTATTCGCTGATCTGCAAACGAAGGGATGTGGACTAAATCTAGAGGAGATTTGTTAAAAGAGATTTCCACTGACATTTGGTACTCGTTTCTCAAGGAACTAGCATCATTTTTATCAAGGTTTCCTATCTTGCTAATAAGCTGGCAGAATCCTCGAACACGATTGTGTTCATAAGGCTGGAATCACTTTCAACTCCTACTTCCCCTTCTCTTTCACAAGAATCAACTTATTTTTCTTCTTCTTGTACCTTTTCACAAATACTCTTAATAATGACTTCAATTTTAGCGGCATGATCTTCAAGAAGAGAATTCATTTTCTGTCTTTATTCTTCAAATATCTCGTTAGGATTGTAATATCCGCAAGAACAATTATAGTGAAATACTCGATAGTACCGAGGAGAGGACGTAGGCCGTTTGCCGAACCTCTATAAATCTTGGTGTCATTTTCTTTCCCTAAACTTTTACTTTCCGCAACTTTTTAATTGCTTATTTTCTTGCTTGCGTTTATGAATTCTAGCTTGTCATTAACATTATTAAACGCTTAAGCTTAGAATAGCAAAGTTGGGTTATTAGTTGCCACTTAGATTTTAATTAGGCGAAAAGCGTCAAAAACCTTATTCACCCCCCTTCTAAGGTTTAGCCACACGGGCCAACAAAAGTTATAGTTTCTACCTATAGTTTCTAACTTTAGTTTCTACTCATTTAGAGCAAGGTATTGTCCTTATCATTGCTAAGTTTGTCACCTAAGTAAAATTTAAGATGGTAATAATTTTAAAAAGAAAAACAAAATAAAGAGTTTCAACCAGTGTTACTTTCCTGCTCTTAAACAAACTTTTTCTTGAGGGTTTGTAAATTATTCGTCTACACAGTTTGAATTTGCCCCATCCGACAAAATATTGGAGGTTTTATGGAGGGTTTTACTGGTCAAACCAACTTCAGCTTACTTAAAAGTAGTGAATTCCCGGAACTGGACTAGATATAAGTGAATCTATCTTTCGGTTTGTGTACTTTAATCATGGTGATTTGTTGTTTTAATTGTCATGTTCGGGTATTTCCTGTTTCTATTAAGGTATTAAGCAGGATACAACAACTTTCATTGACAATTTCAACCTTAGAGCAACTTATTCGGTGAAAGTGATCTTTGATTTTTTTGGTTGTAATTTTTGAGAAAATAAGTTGGATGTGTGATTTTGGAAAAAATTGAATTGAACAACCAAACAATGCCATAAGAATCTATCCTTTCGTGTATATATACTAGTCATGCTAATATTTTGTATGATTTTGGTCATATTTTGCAAACTAATATTGGTGCAACATTGATTTGGGTGGTCATCAAGTTTATACCTGATAGTACATGTTTGTTAAAATTGATAATCATTTGACTGTGATAGACTTGTTCAGTTTAGGTAATATTTGGATAGAATATAATTTAATGCTACAAGTACAACAGGAATTAGTTTGATCTATTTGGGAACATATGTAATTTTCAAGCGACACGTTGTTGAAGGTATTCTGCATTGTGTTTATACGTGAAATATAATAAGTCTATCATCACATCATTGATTTTCTATGTGTACCTTATTTGAAACAAATGTAAGTTTGATTCTAAGAGCTTTTTTTATATAAATGTATATTTGATTGGTTAGACATTTTAAGCTCAGTTTTATTGTTTAAAAATCTGGAATCCATTGGGTTTGTCGGCTTAAAAGTTGTTTACGTATATATGTGTGTGTCTCTTTATGTATTTGTGAGTTTCTAATTATTTGTATTTAATGAACTAATGCTTGGTTGTTGTTTTTTTTTCCTTTTCATTTTTACTAATAAATTGTGTTGAACTTGTTTGGTCAGCTTAAACTGCTTAAACTTTGAAATATTTATACCCTAAAGGATTAAATGAGAGCTCTTAGGCGGAGGCATCTACTAAGCTTTTCTCGAGCTTATGATTAGTGCTACACTAGCTTGTGTCATTTTAAAGTCTAAGATAGAGTATATGTGTGTGTACATGTATAAGGATAGCAACAATGAGATATGTGAATTTATATCCCACAGTTGGAAGAGTCATGCTCCCGCAAAATGAGTTTTATTACTAATATTACTTTTTTTTTATCAACCACTAATATTATATACTCGGAATTGTTAGAATTTACACCCACACTTTTCATCCAAAAAATCATACATGCTTTGGTTTGCTAACAATTGCTTTTATCTTTAATAAATCTTTTATATATTACATAACTGTCATAAATAACACGATTATTTGATCAGATCTTTTTTATTTTTTTGAAATGTTGAAGTTATTAAACTGCTCTGTTAATAACACATATTTATTATCAACGGATAATCTAATGGTTCGCACTAATATTGGAAATAAACCTATTAGTACAACACTTGGACTTAATAAAACAATGAAACAAAAGCCAATAAACCAAACAGTTGCCTCTCTCCCTCTCTCTAGCAGCTATTATTATTTAAGCTACTATACGAATGAATTAGGGTTCTTCCTTCATAACAAATCCCTCCCCCCACCCCCATGTTCCCTAGTCTTCTTGTAAATTGACCACTCCATTGAATTAATAGTTCGAAATTTGTTCACAAGTATTTATTATGGGGATTGGATTTCAAATAGACATTTATTTAGATCTGTGATTGCTAGGTCAGGTAATATCATCTCCTTTGTCTTTTATTTTCAGTTTTAATTGAGATACTTGTTGATGGGTTTTGTACGCCACTAACCCCTTATTTTTCTATGTGATAGCTCTCGGAGTTTCATTATATCCGCCAAATATCAATCATTGTTCAGATACGTCTCTTCGAAGCAGACACTCGTATGTTCCCTTCTCTCTCTCTCTATATATATGTATATGTATATGTATATATACATATTTATTTATGTATGCATAATGTTTATTGCTTCAATTTTTGGATCTTCTTCCTGACCTGTATTTGCTGAAGTAAATTGGTTTGTTAAATTGTTTTTAAGATATTAAGCGTTGCGCTGCAATGGATTATTTTGAATTATTTCATATTTCAAAAACTTATAATTTATGTATACACCCACCATAGACTAGTTAAATCTGTTTAGAAGTAGTTGTGATGAAAGTTATATTCTGATAGTATTAGTAGAGACAGTATAACGACTTATGACCCATGATTTAGTTAAATCTTCATAGTTCTGCTATTAATTAATTAGGTGTTCTGCGATATAAACATATTTAGGATTCACCAAATATTCAAATTTACTGTGAGAGTTGCCTCGATTTTATTCTTAGGGTTTTAATCGACTCATGAATAGAGTTATTCATAGATAGTAGGGTGATATCGAGAAAGAATCTGTAACGAATCTAATAAATCGTAGACTCGAAAAAAGATACCAGGATAGGACTTCTTAATGACCTCAAATGGGCCCCAGGGAACAGTCATAAATTTATTACGACTCTCGATGAAGCATTGGGAACGACAAGACCGAAGTAACATCCTCGACCGACCGATCATGACTCCCTCGACGTGAAGATCACACCGAGGAAGTCAGGGAGCACTTGATAGAACATAAAAATTGGACCCGGATATGCTTATTTGGGTATGAGTTGACCCTTCCATTATTAGAGGGTACCTAATGCTAGAATGCTAAACCCAATGGGTTAAAAGTGCTATCTTAACAGGCCTTTATCTATAAAGGCCTGGGCCCAATTAATAAAGTCCATAGAGGAAAAGCCCACGAGATAATGCCCCAGATGATGACATTTGTCATCATCTTAAGAGGCATAGTTGCCTATAAATAGCCAAGCACCCCCATCAAAAGAGGGACCGGAAAATATATCTCAAAAAATATAGAGAGAAGGAGAGAAAAGATAAAAACGTGTCAGAACCTATCACAGCAATAGTCAAACCGAGCAGAGTAGAGAAACGAACACCGAAGAGAAGAGAAAGATCAAGCTCAAGGTCAAATAGCGAATCCGAGCATAATTGTAGTAATATAATTGTAATCCGAGCAAAGAGCAATTGCCGAACAATAATAAAGATCAAGAAATGTTCTTATTTACTATCAATTCATTATATATTGTTGTTGAAAAGTCTAACGCTACCGAATAAAGTTATGGCTTTGTCAACGTATTAGTTTAATGTAGAATTTTCATTTTTTCTTATTACGGATACCTTTTATCTATTATATACTGTTTACTTTAGCATTATTTTGAAAATATTAAATTATATTTTATTCCCTCCCTTTTTTTCTCTCTCTCTCTCTCTCATCATTAGTTAATATTTCAAAAAAACACAAAAACTCCATCATTTATATATTTATAGCCGCTCCATGTTTTATTTCTCTGCATCAGATTCTTCCATTCAAATAATTAATAATAATAATAATAATAATACTAATGTGTCCCTCCAATTAGTTTATTTACTCAGGTTAGGTTAGGTTCTATCTATCTATCTATCTATCTATCTATCTATCTCGATTTTACTTATTATATATATATATATATTATCAGGCAAGCAGATTATTTTCCACTTAATTAGTTGGCCTGCATTAGTTAGTAATCCAATTCAGTAATTTTTTTATGGGGTTTGCAATTGGTTCACTTAATTAATATTGTTACACACACCCAATGTGTTTGTGAAAATGCCTAACATATATATATATATACTTGTTTTGCGCATACCATATCCATGTGTTTTGTGTGTGTGTGTGTGTGTTAAAAACTAATTATTATAATAAGTGTGTGAAATTTGTTAATTGTTTATTCACTGCATGCACTCATGATTTCATATTACACTTAAACCCATTTCAAATCTTGCATGCTACCTCTCACAACTCTTTTTAACCAACCTTTTTTATTATATTCTTTCTTTCTTTTTTTGTTTATTATTTAGCTAGCTAGCTACTCGACCATGCATTTTATCAATTACCTTATCTTTATCTAACACAAATTAAATTGACCCAATCTCTCTCAATACTACTACTACTTTTTCTCTTTCTTTCCTACTTCCACTTTTACTCCCCTCTTCTTAACCATTGTATCATTTAATTAGGGTTGCAACTTACTATTTTATCTACTCTCTACACCTCATATGTCTTATCGTATTAATGATTTTTATATAATCCAATATCCGTTTTCTTAACTCCATTATCTTGTCCCGTTATATGACAGGTAAACAAGGACCGAAGCTTTTTCTTTCGTCGATTCTTGGGCGGGGTTCCTTCTTAAACCATTTAGTACCCTATGACTACTCGTGGGGCTAGTTATCTACTCTCCCTGATCAAACCTAAGAAGTTATATTTAGAACCCTGTCCTTTTTTACAGTCACAAAAACGATGTATGACCAGACACAGGCGAGTACAAGACAGGAGCAAGAACAAGCGAGTTCACGACCTCGAAATCGCCACCGAGAAGTACAAAATCGCCTCAAAGATTATATTCCTGATGGATATCCTGAAACAAGAGCCGGAACAAATCATACCCATCAGATCACTCGAACAGCACAGGAGACAGATCAATCTCCCCAAGCCGAATAAGATGTCGGATTTTCTTAGAAAAGTGCCCAAGCTCTTTGAGCTTTATAAAGACCAGAGGGGAGTTACGTGGTGCGGGTTAAGCAAAGCTGGCGAAGATTTGGTTCTAGAAGAAGAGAGGGTTACAGAGGAGTACGCTGACAAGGCAGCCGAGCACGTGACTAGGTTTTTAATGATGTCGGTGGGCAAGCGTCTGCCACTGGACAAGGTTGCCCATTTCAGGAGAGACTTTGGTTTGCCCTTTAATTTCAGGAAAGATTGGATCTTTAGTTACCCCAAGCTGTTTAGGGTTGTTAAGGACGAGGACGATATTGAGTTTCTTGAGCTCGTCTCGTGGGACCCACGTTGGGCAATCACCGAGCTGGAAAAGAAAAAAGTTGGCGTGTGTGATGATCATAAGCCAGGATTGCTCGTGCTCGACTTTGCGATGAAATACCCTTCCGATTATAAGAAGGTTTACAGATATGGTGCCAAGATCGACCATTTTCAGAAAAGAGAGTATCTGTCACCTTATGCAGATGCGAGTGGTTTGACAGCTGGATCGCTTGAATACGACAAAAGGGCGGTAGCGGTTATGCATGAGTTGCTTAGCTTTACGATAGAAAAAAAATTGGTGACAGATCATTTGACCCATTTCAGAAGAGAGCTTGTGATGCCTCAGAGACTGATGAGACTTTTACTTAAGCATTTTGGTATATTTTATGTTTCTGAGAGAGGTAAGAGGTTTAGCGTGTTTTTAACCGAAGCATATAATGGTTCGGAATTGATTGAGAAATGCCCTTTGGTGCTTTGGAAGGAAAAGGTCTTGGGTCTTATTGGTTACAGAGGGAAGAAGAAGAAAATTGCAACTTTTGAGGATTTTGTAGAGTCGGAGGGTGAAGATTTATTTGATGAGGGATCTGATAAGGACAAAGTGAATCTTCAAAAAGAGGAGGAAGACACAATGAGTGGTTTAGATGATTGTCCACTTTCACATGATTCTGACATGGAGATGGATATTGGAGAGATTTATAGAGAATATAACAAAAAAGAAACATCATAAGGAAGGTTGGGAAGAAGCTTAAAGATATTCTTGCTTGTGGTGATTCTCTGGGATTTTACTTGCTCATATTTATCATGTTGGTGCTGTCAGAGAATTAGAAAGAGAATCCATACAAGATTAGTTTCTTGCCCCAAACTGTTGTAATACTGAATTGTTCAAATTATGTTCCACTCACTAGGTTTGCTCTACGTGCTCCCGCAGCTAAACGTTTTGCTAGCATTTTTTTGTTAATGGTGAAAGAAGCATAGTCGATTCAATCTTTATCTGAGAGTTGAGACCGCAAATTCGCAGCTTAGGTCATTGAGGTTTATTATCTTTTTTAACCAAAAAAGTGTTTATGGACCATTCCTATAGTTTGTGTAAATTTATGGATTATGAAATAAAACACCAGATTGTCGCATCTTTGCTCATTCATTCTCCTTTTTTATACTGTCACAAATTTGACAATTTTTTTTTTTATAAAAATCATTCAAACTAAAAAATTATTCCATTTGCTTGTTCATGTGGATCTGTGGTTAATGTAGATCGATTTATTTTCTACTGAGATTTTCTCTTTAAGATGAAGAGAAACCATAGAAGGAAATAATATTCCATTTCCAATATCAGTCTTCTTGAGTTGGCTTCCTGCAGATTATATATCTCACAGTTTTGTTACAACTTTAATCAATCTATCACTTTATTAAACACAAAAGCCAAACACTTAAATTACAATTCAAAAGATCACAAATTGGACCACAATCACTCCAATCAAAACTATAACACAATAAAATGCAACATAACCATCACCTAAACAACTAATCAATCAATATCAATTGAGCACAAAATGTATGCTTCAATTAACACTCAAACAAACAAACCAAACGAGAACTCGTTTGTGAAAACCTGCCAAACCTGAGTCCCAAAAACCTCCCACAAAATAAAACTACCCTCAAACAGTCATTAAACGTAATTAAAATGAGCCAAGGATTCAATATAAGTGAAATAAATTATGATTCCAAGTAAAATCCCAACATAATGAGACTTTATAAATTTGAAAATTAAAGCAAAAGGCATACACATTAGCTAGATGGAGGTAGAAGAGTAGATAAATAAAATGTATCAGTTTAAAAATAAATAAACAGAAAAGACAATTAAAACGAGACAAAGATAAATATAAATGAAAGCTATTCGGATTCTAAGTAAAACCCACAAAAGAAAATATATGAATTTATAAAAGTGGAAACTGAAGAAAAAGAGTAAATATACAATACAGTCATATAAAGCTCAAAGAGTAAATAAATAAAAATGTATCAGTTAATAAATAAATAAACCTGAAAAAGGATTAAACAAACAGTCAATTAAAACGAACCAAGCCAAAGGATCAATATACCCCACAAAAGATATGATTTTATAAAATATTGAAAACGAAGGAAAAGGCTTAATACTTGCTGCTCTCTCTCTCTCTCTCTCTTACATAAAATTATTAAATTAAATTTGTAGCCAATCAAAGCCATAATTTATTACAGTAGATCAGAGAAAGATCTACACATGTACACACAAATTGATTTTAAAATGATACAAACAAGTGTAACGCTAATTATAAGCTCGAGAAAAGCTTAGTAGCTGTCTTCGCCCAAAAGCCCTCATTTAGTCATTTAGGTTGGAAATTATCTCAGAGTTTAAGCTGACCAAACAAGTTCATCACAACACATTAGCAAAAAGGAAAACGAAAAAAAAAAAAAAAGGCTTCAACTAAACATTACTTCATTCAATACGGAGAATTAGAAACTCACAAACACAGAAAAGAGACCCACACATACACATACATGTACAGCTTTTAAGCCGATGACCCAATGGATTCCAGTATGTTTGTTTTTTTAAAATGAGCTCAAAAGATTCAACCAATCAAGGACAATTATAACTTTATGCTTAAACCTCCAAACCAAATTCAACAACGTTAAAACAAATTAAATGAGTAAGAACTAAATACAGTAGTAGCAACTTATGGAAAATTTACTCAAACCCACCTAAACTTCATGGGCAACAATTGGGTGAAGATCTGTCTAATAACTTCACAAACAAGGTTGACAAGCATGAATTTTATGATATAGAAAAATTAAAAAAAAAACAGCATAAATCAACAATATAGACATGAACTACTCAGAAACAGATCTAACTAATCAATGGTGTATTCTAAGTTATTGAAATATGAAAGAATTGAAAAATAAAAAACAAACGGAAAGCATAATATATTAAAAAGAGTTTTAACAAACCAATAGAGGAAGGAGGCATATGACTAGTATAGGATCACCACATCTCCTCCTATTCCTATTATATATACCAATACCACCACCGTTTGATTATTATTCACCCAAATCCAACGAATCACGATGCTCCGTCCCGAACCCGTATTCCGCCTCTTAATAATGTACAACCGCTACCTGGCGTCTATGGGTCCAACTGGTACCCGTCGTCCTACGTATCTCTCTCTATATATATATTATGATATGATATACATGTATGTATAGGTGCGGCTTTGGTGATTTAGATCGTCGGACCTATATTATATATATATAAAGTATTTATTTCACCATCAAATTTAACTCTACTGTTTTACTTTTTACTTTTCATTTTACTTTCCAAATTTATATCTAATTTTCATCCTAATTGATATTATTTAATTTAATTTAAAAAATAATTATTTCTATATTACCTATCAAACTTATACCTACTTTCGTTGACCACATGAATGTAAACAATTCTTTACGGATAAATTATATATTACGAGTGATTGGTTGTAAGTTATTCTTTTATCTCCATTGCTAGTGAAATAAATTACAATAAAAAATTATTGTGATTTAATAATGGTAAAACAAATCAACATCCAATAAGAATACATTTTTTTTTTCTTCAAAAAACATAATAAACTATAAATAAAGTAATAAAAAGCAAAATAAAAATTATTTACTTTTATATATATGTATATATAGGACTCAACATGTGTATATGTTTGTGACATTAATCAAGTTGAAGTGACATAGATTAAAGGATTTGACGGGAAAGATTTAGATAATGCGTTTAATTATCTCAACAAAAATGAAAGGGAAGCAATCAATGGGATTCATCACACAACAAAAAACATGAAATAAAATAGCAGTTGACAAATGTTGTTAAATTAAATTAATAAGTTTCAGATTTTTTTTTTGTCAAAATTATTATGATGCTTTCACCAACTTATGTATTTTTGTGACTTTGACTAATTTTTACGTTGTTTTTCTTGAAATTTTATAATTAAAGTATCAATAATATTTATTTGTTTATGCTTCGACGATGTCTATGTTTGAAGAACTGAAATAACTTTAAATTGTAATAATATTTTACGTGAAAAACCTTTTTACGCACCAAATGCCCGTAAATGAAAAGTAAGCAAATGTATATTTTCATCGTAAACATTTCCCAATAAGATATTTTCAACATGTAAATCTTTTACCGTGAAACAAACACAGCGTAAATGTAAATAAATAATTAATAATTATGGAAACATTAAGTCACAATATAGTAGTAGTAAAATGCTTACAAAGTTTGGTACTCTCTCCGTTCCCAATTAATTGTTCATTACGAAACTACGTGCAATTTTGATCGGTCAATAACTTGTATCAAAATTGTCGGAATGAAAATTTTCAAAATTTAATCATATAGTTCAAACATCAAATTATATGATTTAGTTTTAAAAATTTTCATTTCGACAATTATGATACATGTTATAAGCCGGTCAAAATTGGACGTAATTTCGTAAAGGCATAATTGGGAACGGGGAGTAGGAATTAGGAAATAAAAAATATTAGTATTTACTACTATGAAAGAAGCGTTTTTATAAGAATAATTAGCAATTATGGAAACATTAAGTCACAATATTAAATATGCGTTTTTTTAGCGAGTCTATTAAAATTGAGATAATTGAAATTTAATTTGAGTTACTATATATGATTAATGAAATTTAAAAGTTATATGGAAGGTTATAATACGAATAATAAGCTACTAGAACGATTACAAAACTATTGCTTTTGAGAGTTTTTTTATGGTTCATGGTTTATACAAGATTGTATTTCCGTTTATAAATTGATTTCATCACACACCGTTCGGAAAGTTCTACAATTTTGAAACGGAATCATCGGGATATGAACCCTACTAACATAGTGTGTGAAATTTCCAAAAAAAAAATGTACGTTTTAAACTCCATACACGTTTCAAAACTAATCAATTTTTAACGAAAATAAAAAACACAAAATTAGAATATTCAATGCAAATTGAGAGCATCTAGAACGAGGATACAAAGAACAATTAAACACCCTTGCTAATTGAATTTCTTTATCTTTTACTTCAAAGAACGGGTTTCAGTCACGAGCAACACAAACAACTTGTTTACCAACGTTTTTTCCAGTGAATAATCCAGCAAGTGCAGCTGGAGCACTTTCCAGACCTTGGCTCACGTCTTCGATATAAACAATCTTGCCTTGTTTGTAATATTCTGCAATATCTACCATAAAACGTGGGAATAAATGCTGATAATCACTCTGAAGAAAGCCCTCCATCTTTATACGTTTGGAGATGAAATGGAATAAGTAAATCCCTTGAGGTTCAGAGATACTTTGCTGTGAGACCATACCACAAATGGCAACCCTGCCATGAACTCTCATGTTAGTGAGTGCAGCATCAAGCATTGCTCCACCCACATTGTCAAAGTATATATCAATCCCTTCTGGAAAATACCTATACAAAAGGGAATACCTTCATTAGTGTTTTAAAATTAAATGATGTTGCTTTATTTTACTCTGTGTTTAACTTTGACGCTTATGGATGCTACATTGATATGGACCAATTCTCAAAAATCACACAGAAATTTAGAGTTTTTGATAACCAAGTCCGAAAGTATACTAATTACTTATTACCCATAATTGATGAACAATTTATGAGAACCGGAAATATAATGACTAGTGCATTATGTGATCACAGTAGTAGCTGAGGTTAAGTTTGTGGTCAAGTGTCAAGAGTTCTGATTTATAAAGAAAATCCCTTTACTTGGAGAAAAAGACGAGTTTCTTGTTTTTCTTCACAAATCTCAACCAACCCCAACCGAAAAACTTGGCAACTTGCCAACCAACTTTTTCAGTTACTCAAAGTTGTGACATCATCAAGATCTGACTTATATCTTCACCTTCATAGTTCCCTACCTTTTTAGTGCTGCATCAAGATCTGGCTCTTCTCTATAGTTAAAAGCTTCATCAAATCCTAGCTTGTTCTTCAGAAGATCGACCTAATACACAGAATTATATATAAAAGATTCAGTGTCAGCCAGTGTAACATGTAGTTGATAAACTGCTACAAGTAAGGTGCTTACTTTCTGCTTAGTTCCAGCACTTCCAACGACATAACACCCGTGCAGCTTAGCCAGCTGGCCAACTAACTGACCCACTGCTCCAGATGCTGCAGAAACAAAAACAAAATCCCCTTGCTTGGGAGAACAAACCTCGTAAAATCCAGCATAAGCTGTAAATCCTGGCATGCCTATGATTATAATCAAGAATTTCAAGTAAGATGATGAAGTTACAAAAATCTCACTACCGAATATCACAACAACATTGGCATTAATGCAAAGGCTAATCCAACGAGATAAATTTAGTAAGTTATGAACATAACTGTCATGGCACCGACACCGCCTTCCATTTTACAGAGGGTGTGGCCTCCCAATAGATTTTAAACATGATTTCTTTTCTATAGGACCTTTTGGATGCACATTAATCCCCCCCTCCCTCCACCCCAACCAACCCACACACATACAGGCTTATATATCTGGATCAGCCATTATGCACTAACAGGGAAATAAAAGAAGATATTGACATAGTTTGTCCGTAGGTTGCAAAAATGGAGATGTAACAAGATGACGTCAATTTTATTTTTTTTGCGAAGAACACGGAGCAAAGTTTTGACCTCTTTAAGGAAAAGTGGTTTTGAGGCATAATTGATGCGTCTCTGTGCAAAACACACTATAAATAGTTGGAAAATGTTAGGCTTTTGTTAAATGCGGTAATTGGATCTTCACCATGAACAACTAATAAAGATACATTATTGGTACTTGCTCTCAAGCAAGATAAGCACAAGAAAGTTATACAAAGATGATAAGGTAAACGGCTAGCTTGTTTGTTGACACACAAAGACGAAGAATCATTGCTTATGTTAACCAAACAACTCAAGAAAACTTGATTTGCTTTTTTTGAAATCCCTAAAATATGTTTCATTGTCTGCAGATGTGAGGTACAAGTAGACATTTATACAAACATGAAAAATGCATTTATTTCAAAAGCGTAAAACCCTAAAAAGGTAATTATGATGCTTAAGCGATCAAATGTGAGTATATCTGTATACGTATTATCTTTATTCACCGATAACAGGGAAGGACTTGCAACAAAGATATCAACAAAAATGGAAACAAACTTAGTAAAGAAGGGAACATGATAACATACCGAGAAGACCAACGTAAAATGAAAGAGGGATATCATAATCATGTTGTTCAATCTTCTTAAGACCGTGAGTTGTAGAGAAGAAGCTGCTGTATTCCTCCCAACCAGTCATCCCCGTGACCAAATCGCCAATTTTAAAACATGGATCATTTGAGTAGACTACTTTGGAAACACCAAATCCTTGTATAGCCTAAACATAATCCCCCCACCATTAGGAAAAAAAATATAATTAAAAGTATAACAGAAGTACAGGCTTTAAGCCTGGTTTTTTTATAGGCCATGTAGTGTAAAAACATTAGATACTCATTGAATAAAATTAAGAAGGAATCTCACCCCCTAAAACCTAGGAAATGAAATAAAAGTATGGTATCACAGAGAAGTGCATGCTTTAAGCCACTGTATTTACTTTTTATAAGCCCCAATTGTAAGATTCGTTATTGTAGGTATTAAAAAAAAAAAGTTGAATGAAATTAGCAAGGGAATACCCTTACCTTAAATAAACGTCTTTTGTGTTAATAAAATACCAAGACCACTTTGTCTACACAAACTTTGAAATTAATTTCTCCTTCAACAAATACTTCTCTAAGTTCCTACTGTAATTCACAATACTCTTTATTCTCCAAGACTCTGATTCCATTTTCTAAGGCCACCTCGTCTCCTTCTTTCTAAAATCTACTATCTACTTATTTAACATCACATTAGTTTGAAGGAATAATTCATTTTCTTTTTTGCTTGTTTTCCTTTTAACTTTTTATAAATGCAAGTAGAGTTATATTTGAATTTAGAAGTTATGGAAGAAATTTTTATAAAATGAGGGCCTGACACTAGTTGATTAAGTAGAATGAGTTGGTTGAACTTAAAATAAGTGTTGTTGACCAATTATAGTATCAATAAATGGTGTATAGATCATAATATCATAAGTAAAATGACCCCAAATTATTGGGAATTATATATGTAATGAACCTAGTAGAGGAGGAGTGAGAATAGTTGAGGGAGAAAAGAAGTGGATTCAGGTAAAGAATCGATTCATCGGGAATGCAATGGTGTAACTGCTCACTTCACTAAAAGAGACTCTTTCTTCTTCTTATACAATTAGTTGATAGTTTTAGTAGTTATAAAAATATATGATGAAATGAAGAATTTAGGATTAAAAAAAAAAAAAGAGATAAAAAGAGTAGTGAAAAAAGAGACTAGTTTGTGTAGTAATAGTAAAATATGAAAAAGAGAAAGAAAAAGAAAAGAACATGATGGAGTTGAAAAGGAGGGATGTAAGAGGCATGAGAAGCACCACCACGCATACGACCTCTCATATAAGGATCACATGATAAATACATATTCTTCACCAACAACACCAACACCAACTTCTTCTTACCATCTTCTTCTTCTCCTCCTCCTCCTCCATAATTATCAATAATACTATTAGTAGTCACCTCCATATCACTTTCCTTTGGTATCTCCTCATCTATTATGTACCTTTTCAATATCACTTGCTTATTATTATTATTATTATTATTATCCTTCTTCTCCATCTTTCTTTTATTATAGACTATACTACTAGCCTACTACTGCCTTAGCTATGATACTCACTTTGATATATATAATTACCCCATCTACTAGTCTTTTCCTTTTCCTTTTCCTTTTAAATAAATAAATGGGGGATGAAACCAAAACTGTTTACTCACTATTCTCTAGAAAAAGGGAAACCAACCAAACAAGAAACAACAGCCTACTTAGTTGGAATTAAATGGCTTACCTACTACCTACTTTCTTTGTGTTTTATTTATTTCTATTTTATCACTCATTCACTCAGTCAAAGGAAGATATAGATATTTGTACCAACCACCTCATTTGACTCACTTGCTACACCATTCAAATAATTTATACATTATTAATCCCACATTATTATTATTATTATTATTAATTACAATATTGTATGCTCTACCCTAGTTTTTGTTTAAACGACTATGTTGTATCATATTAACGGCACGGGTACCATATTATTGATGCTCCTCAATGATGAGAAAAAGCATTATTTTTTTCGTGCATAGAATTGAAACTAACTGTTATTTAGTGGTATTGTCAAAAACTAATTACATTATACTATAAATCAGTTAGAAACTAACCAATCTAAATCAAACACTAATTGGTCATATGTTAAGAGATACTGGTGAAATAAACCAAACTAAAACCAATTTTTATTAAAATATAGATACTTCATACTACTAAAAGAAGACAAAATTTGATTGTCGAGCAAATGAAACTGGAAAATATAGAATTTTTTGAAGAAATCATGGTATATTGCAAGTTGATGAGTAAAAACTTGAATTACGCCAATAACCAGACATGACTGGCATTATTATGTTGATTATGTGTATAATAGTTAAACCAACTAATTGATCAAAAGATCAATATGCAAATAGAGATGGACCAAATAATACCGATTTTAACAATGATGCTAACATTCATGGTATAAAATGAATATATTTAAAATATCAATAAACAGATGGAACAAACTGTTAATTACTTTGGTTCACATTATGCTCATACGCTAAAAAGGTAAAATGAAAATAAAATAATGATGTTAATTATGTATTTGATGGTTGTTAACAAGAAAACTAATTTAAAAAATAAGTAAAAACAATAAGAGTCGGTACTCTGGTCAATGACCACAACTAACAAGCGCCATAGTTGCGGCGGAGATTTGAAGAGAGAGAGCGAGAGAGCGTGGTATACTATATATATATATATATATATATATAGTTAAAAGTGGTGGCAGAATTAGTCCCCCACCTTAGCGAAACTAAATTTATGGATGTGTGTCATGCATCTAAAATAAATTGAGTTAAAAAGTAAAAAACTTGCGAGTGGTTTTTAAATTAAAAATCACTTGTTCAGTATGTCTGGTAACATTTTGTAGCTATTATATATAAATAAAGATGATGTCGTGAATAAAGAACCTTGACAAACAAGAGAGTTCGTGCAATGCTATGCTCTCAACAAAACACAATCTTCTTTTTCTAAAATCGTATATTATTAAGTCAAACCCCAACTTTTCAGCTGGGGAAGGGGTTCATTCGTGTTAAAGATTAATTGAATACTGTTTAATAATAATAATAATAATAAAAAGGCATTTATAATAAATATTAGAACCAGGCAGCCATCAATACCTCTTCTGCAAGTGATAAAATTATCTGAGAATTATCAGGACCCAAAGTAATCATCCGGCTACAAAGCATGCTAACTCATTCATCTACAAGCATTTGCAAAAAAAGTAGAAAGCATTATGCTTATGATTTTAAGAGCAAACCTACTTTAATTCTATCAATAACCTGATCTACGGGAAATTTCCCCTTCTCACTAAATATATGTCAAAGATGACAGTGTTACTTCTACGGACCAAACGTAGTTGACATTTCACTATTTACAGATAGTAACATAGAAGACTTGAGTCGCAAAAGCCAAACACGGATAGTATTTGCATTTTGCACCCATTAAGCTGATCAATGTTTCATGAATTCCCATGCCACTCAATATGATTAACTTAAACCTAACCTAATAATGAAAATAATGTATTTTATCAAAAACAAGTCCTGCCAATATGTTTTAAGATTCTACCTTCTGCTGAAATTCGGGTCTTCTGTAGTTGAGAAAAGGCAATAAATTAGAGCTGCTCGATTCCAGGATCTGCCAGGATAGAATCGCCTAAAGGGGGAATATAAGCTTTTCATTATCATATAAATTTAAAAAAACATAACAGTGTAATTCCGCCTTGCATTCTTGGTTGCTGGCTCGTTCTCCCTCCCCTTACCCCATCCCTTATACTCATACTCATATATGATTTAAAAAGGATCTTGGACGAGAAAAACAGAAGTACCTTTTCCTGTATTGTTCGTAATAGAACCTCGTATACGCCAACTGTATAGGCCAAATAGAAACAAACCAAATAGAAACAAACACACATCCACCCAACAGTAACAACATAAGAGTTGTAAATCTGTATAGGCCAACTGTATTGTTCGTAATAGAACCTCTTGCTCTGGAAAGTATAATATAACACATACATCCGTACAATATTACATGAATCCCTCAACCGTCTACCCCTAAGGTTTTCGTAATACAACATGGTAGAACTTCACACGTAGTACCTTTTTGTCACTAAAAAACAACAAATTAACCATTATAAACCTTTCCTCCAAGGGTTCAACAACAACGCCTAACTCTTGTCAGGTTGGCAAACGCACTTGCTTGGCATTATCCCATCGTAGGACGTCTCATAGATCTTAGAATATATATTTCAAACTTTTTTTTATTCTGAATCTTGTGATCATGCAATTTTATAGCATGTCAGAATGTAAAACATAGCAAGGAACCAAGGTCGATTAACAAAGATAAACATGAGTGTTAACTGTTGACTAACTTGTTGTGATAATTAGAAAAGACCCAACATCCTTAGCTCCGTCACATGACTGGGTTCAAGTTCAGGGACATCCTTATTAGCTTCACGGTCTTCTACCACGTATTCCTATCAATAAATAAGTTAAATAGTATGAGGGCAAAAAAAAACGAAGAAAGGATAACCATGCACAACTGAATAATTAACTTAACTTTCCAGGCAAGTCCACACGAAAATTCTTCATATATGTTTCCACTAGTACATTTTCAGTTTTGGAACTTTATAGTCTACAGTTTTGCACCACATACCTTTGTCAATTCTTGTTTAGCCAGAACATGGTAGTGGCGCTCATGGATCCTTTGACCACAAATTATTGCTATAAAAAATCCATACAGCAACCCCACCAAAACAATTGCTAAGACTACAAAATTTGTAAGAGTAATAATTAGTTTACACAAAACCATAAATAGAAACGACAAACACTGGACTAAAACAAAGAGATCCAGGTTTTTCATAAAAAGTGGAGCACCACCGAATTGACTCGTAAAAGCTGATATTTTGCTTACCAGCTATAGTGTAGAATCCATAAGGGTGCTCTTCATATCCAAACATTTCTCTTAGTTCCTCTCCGTAATATTTGTAAACCAGAAGACCTAGAAATGCTACAATCTGTTGAAGAAGAAAGTATAAATGGCTATTAATGAATGGTATCACTTGCCCCTTTTAACTTATTACCACTTGTTGAATATAGAAACAAACACCCACTGATCATTGCGCGCATTAATCGAAAGGCTAAAAGACTCATTGATGTAACCCAACAAGAAGCACACACACACACACACGCACACAACACAACATTAGCTAAAGTAAAATAAAGGCATCATATGTTACAAAACTTTATAGAGTTGTAGAGAGGTAATTGACGTACCAACTGAACAATGATGAAAATGAAAGTGTGATCTCTTGCAACAAGAACTTGAAACTTTAATCTTAACCACCAGCAATCAGGAGGAACATTTGTACGCAAAACGAAAACAGCCCGGCACTCTGTACAGTGAGCAAAAGCAAATCCTTCCTGATATATTAAAAAAAGGAATGAAATAAATAAATAATCAAAGAACCTGGATGGTCTCCGACACCAATCCTCCAATTTTAGCAAAGGGATAAAGAAAGTAAAGATACGAGGGGAGGGAGGGGGACAACCCAGAAACATGTACCTTAGTTGACCTCCAGTTATCAAGACATGACCGGTGAACAAACTTCTGAGTGCCTTTACAGTGGCATGGTGCAATCAAATCTTCCCCTGTGAAGAAACCCAAAATACTCTCTACTAAAAACCACAACTCTAATATACAGTACAATAGGTTTACTAGTATATGTTATTGTTACCCACCTTCAATTTATAGTACTACTATTTTAAATGTCAAGCCAACACCGAAAATACTTACATAAGGAAATCAGTAACCGAATGTGGTCAGAGAAGTTGACATTAAAACTGATAAACATATTAAGTATACGGAAAAGGTAAAAAGAGAGAGTTAGAGAGAGGAGGGGGGGAGAGACCTCCAATGTCGAGACAAATACGGCACTGAGGTTGGTCTGTGCTGACGAGAATGCAAGTTTGTGCATCACAACAACAACAACAACAACAACGGGAATCAGAATCAGAAAGAAGAGAACAATCTATCTGGTTGTTGTTGTCGTCGGTCCTTATTTGAAGTGAAGGTGAAGAAGATTGTAGTGAGAAGATGGGTTCTGTCTCTGAACATTGGTTATCATTGGATACTGCTGTCAATTGCATTTCTGATCAATGTCGGGTCCGGGGGTGGGGGTTGGTTTAGCAATAAGAAATATCATCATCGCCCAAACCAAACCTCTCTTTCCAACCAACCATTTCCATTTCCATTTCCATTTCCATTTCCATTTCGGTTTTATGTTAGAGTATCAAGAAGATTACTGCAAATTAAAAAAGAAAAAGGAAATTATATGTAAGTAGACTAATAAATAAAAAGAGTGATATGTGGTTGACACGTGTGCGTCCGGTTATGAAACAAGTAAGTAGGGAGGGGTATATATATATATAAATAAATATAAATAAAAAGAGATTAGGAAGAATGGAATTGATGAAGAATTCCTAATTCCTCTCAGACTCAAGAGCTATTGAGCTATTGAGTGACTACTACTACTTATAGAGCTAGTAGTAGTATTTTTATAGTATGTGTTTTGTTTTTGTTTTGTTTTTATGGTAATAAATAAATAAAAATGAGTGAATTTTGGTGGAAGAGAATAGAATCAATGAATATTGGTAGAGTTGCAGCTTAACCCAAAACCAAAGAGTTATATATATAAATAATAGAGTTATTATATGCCTCCCTCCCTCCCAAAGAGAGAGGTTACAATTTACAATTTACAATTTAGTGAAGATGTGTATAGAGAAAGAGAAGAGAGCAAAACTCAATTTAAATTAAGATGTGAATTTATGATGATGATGGATCATCATCTATTATTAAAATAAGGCATTTACTATAATACTCTTATGAAAATTACTACTACTACTACTACTGAGACGACCTTAGTAGTATTATTATAAATAACATTGTCGAATTTATTCATTCATATAACTCACGACCACTGTTCTCTAATTCTAATTCTAATTCTAATTCTAATTAGGGCATATATTATATAATATATATATATAGAGAGAGAGAGAGAAGAGCAGAGGAGGTGCCGGCGCTATTTAATAAATATAAGAATAATAATAATAAGATGTAGAATGGGTAGTATTGTATTTAATAAAAAAGGAGCGAGTAAAACTCTCTTTTAAGCAAAGCTCTGAGCGTACCTGCCAGGATTAACACAATCACAGGCGCATATATATATATATATATATATAATAGAAATCGTCTCTCACACTTTGCGTGTGAGACGCGCAATGCGATAAAATTTATAAAATAAGTGTAGTTATGATACAAATATTTTGAGAATAAAAAAAAATAAGAGTATAAGATGAGAAGATTAAAAAGAATTTTGAGAGCTTATTTAAATAAGGATAAAAAGTGTTATTAGTTATTACTTTTTCTCTATTTTTTATGAGAATATGGTATTGTGGTAATTAATAAAAAAATGTAAGAGTATTTTAGAAAAAAGTGGTAAAATTTAACAGATTTAAAAAAATCTTCTATTGGCATTATAATAGTATAGATATAGAGAGAGAGAGTCCACACCCACACTACGCGTAATAACATCACATAACAAAACAAACTTTTTCTTTCTTTCTTTCTTTTTCTTTATTTATTTATTATTTCTTATTATTTTGGATTTTATTATTATCATCCTCCCCCCCTACTTACCTATACAATTACACTACTACTACTCCTGTTTTGTTTTTCATTTCAATTCACTCCCCCATATATTACATATTACATACTCTCTTTATCTATTTACTCCCTCCTCCTCCTCCTTTACTTTTTGTTTTTGTTTTTGTTTTGTTCCTACACCAACCCCAACAACAACCACCTTTCAAAGTTAGATCCATCTTATTTCATTATTAATCTTTTTTTATTTTCTTAATTATCTACTCATTTACTACTTATTTCTCTGGATACATACAATATACCCACCCTCCCCCATTGTTGAAAATTCCAAACATAATAACCATTGCGTTATGTGCACTTTAGAAAGCCTGTATGATCCCATCCAACTTTTAGTTTAAAAAACTACTCTAGCTCATACTTTATTATTTGACTTTTCCCCAAATCATCTTATTATTTCATTTTTCCTCAATTATGTTACAACCCAGCTTATTAAAGAGATCTTGCTAAAAAGTTTTGGTTTCCAATCATATTAAAAAGTTTTTAGATTTTAGCTTAAAAGTTACGTCCACCAAGGTAAGGTGGTAGCTTTAAGTTTAGCAAATGAGTCAAAACCAATTAAAACATAATGTCACATACTTTGTTTTGCAAAAAATGTGTAAATCATACTTTATTCAAACTCCGTGTCGGGATAAGCCTATAGTCGGGACTCGATTTTTATATGGACAGGATCAAGAATATTTTTTACTCCCTAATTCCATCGGATCCGGACACTGGTTAGGTGTCTACGATCGGGTCCCAATCCAAACACACCCCTACTATTTTATATATTTTAAGTCAAATTAAACTTCATTTATATATATATATATATATATATATATGATAAATGTTATATGAACATCAACTTGGACACTTTTTCGTAAAAACGTTCCAAATCAAAATTTGGTTAATGCAAATCTTCACGGTTTCACGACGGTAACACAAATATGCGTCTTGTTTTTTTTTCCGAGATGTATAATGACATGTTTTCGAAATTATGATAAAATTTAAAAATTCAAAACATGTCATTATACATCTCAGGAAAAAAAAAAACAAGACTCATATTTATGTTCTCGTCGTGAAACCGTGGAGATTTGCATTAATCAAATATTGATTTGGAACGTTTTTATGTATTTGGGTGTTTTTATGGTGTCCATGTATACTTATATATATACAGTATGACTCACATTTAAGTTGTAATGAGCGTTGTCGGCCTCAGCAAGTAATTAACTTAAACTTCACCGGCCAAATTTCCCTAAAATAAAATAGGTATGCGCACGCAGTTTATTAAGAATACGTATATAATATGCATATGCACTTCCTATAATATATTTATTTAATTACGTAAATTTGTCTTTAAAATGTCAAATACTTCTATAGCTATGCGTTTCCGTCAATAAGTATGAACTTTCACGAATGGGTATGCACTTGGCCGAATCATCGGCAATTTTGTTGGAGGTTCGTTGGACCTCCCCAGACTGACGAGCGATGACTGATGGGCAAGCGATAGAAATACATTTTCAGAAATAGGTATATATTTCGGATATGGGTATGCATTTTGTGGGACCTCCGACTACCTTTGTTGTAGGACTGCAGTTCCCAACATGTGTTCCGTTACAATTGGCTGACACACACACCCTAAAAAATAATAAACGATTTAACGTAACGTAATTGTTCCTGCATTAATACACATTTGTAATTCTTCAACTAACATCTACTAGGAAAGAAGTATATTTATTTACAGGAAGAACTCACACACAGCAATCACCTACAGACTGAACATTGACATGGCCATTAGAGCCCTATATATTAAGATACATCATATAGTACTAAGAACTGACTAATTAATTACTAACAAAAATAATGAGAGTAAAAACACATGATCTGTACAATTTTTACACCCAACACAAACTATCATCTTAAAACAAGTTTTTAAAATGAAAATCCTCAGTTAATCACCCTGTCCTGTCTTTAAATCACCTCATCTTGAGCACACTATTTCGTTATCATCGTCGTTGTCATTGGAAATTTGGTGACTAAACAACCATATTGATTCAACAAATTAACTTGGCTAGAGAAGAGAAAGGCCGTAATTATGGTATTTGCTGTTATTGACGGTGACGATGTTGACGTCCGTCTTACCTATCTTTCTCTTTCAAGTCTTGGATCTTGCTACCGGCCTCATCCAAATCTAACCTTTTTGAAACGTCCTCTTCACAACACGCCATCCCATTCTGGAACAGTTTTAGCATTTCTCCCTCGCAATTAGTAGTGTTGCCATTTGCAACCACAAGGAGCTCTTTATCGAAAACTTGTAGAGCTTCCGCTTCTTTCACAATTGAGTCTACCCAACTCACCAAATCTCCTGCTCCTCCGACTCCTCGTCCTGGTGATGCTCCTTTGGCGGTTGGTAGCTGGTAGTAGGGTCCGGAGATTGGGCAACTGAAGTAGGGAATCAACGTCAATCTCACCAGAAAGGGTCATGTTCTCGGATTTCCCACCAGATGCCTGAATCTCAGAAGGTTGTTTACACCTTTAAAGAACATGATATTCTCAAGTTAAGGATAAGCTTGTTTCTTTACAGCATTTTACTTCCAAACCCTGTGCATTCTGAGATTGAATCTCCATCACTCATCAATACAACTGAAATTTAAGAAACATTATTTGGTATGGGTAGTAGTATTTTTAGTGAATTTGTAGTATCTTTCTTGAATTTGACAGTATTTTTGTTGAATTTTGTATTTATTTATTTTTGGGAAAGATTGAAGACCTTTATTTTTGCTAAATAAGTCTAGTAGATTGTACCTTAACTTAATTTCCCCTTAAATATATACCTTACGGGCCTGAATATTTAACTTGACTTGTTTAGTAATTAAAAGCCTTACCAGGCATGAGGCACACTGTGTGTTTGCTAGCTAAATATTTAGGGCTTGTTCCGCTGCAGGTACTCTGCAAATAAACTTGCTGTTCGAGACTGAGAACAATACGGTGGTACATTCACCTTTTAGCTTCTCTGAATCTAAAACGCTCAGATTTCTGAACTTGCCAAACAAATGCATTATAGTTCACTGGTCTATAAAGTCTTTGTATATTATATATCTTCTACATGATTTTATCATTTTATTCGCCTTAAAAGTTGACTCTTAAGTAGCAGAAAATGATGATATGTCTTGTCCATTGCTGGTTCACTTGGAATTTAGAGTTCACATGGTCTCAATTAAGTTTCTGCAAACTTTTACCCTTCGTTCTTGAACACTGTCATCTCACAAGGTTTCTATATATGAAGGTTCTTATCAACTTTGATATCAATGTGTTTTGTGTTTTGTATTGCATATCGCTGTTACAAAATTGAGTACCTTGTTGTTGGACAGCCTGTGCTATATATTAGAAGTGAGAGAAATAAAACTGATACTTGGTGAACGTGGTCTGCGTATGAATTAAATAAAGAAGACAAGAAGGTTTTGTATACGACTCCTTTTGTTGCAGTGCATTTTTGGCTTATTTAGTAATTGCTGGTCTGAAACTTGGTTCTTCTGAAGCTAATCATTGGTTGTTTCTTCTATCCTTTAAGAAACCGACTTTTTGAAAGTTAGGTTTGAAGTTTGAACACTAGATAGGTAATTTAAAAACAAATAAAATTGTTTCATTTGTGGTCGAAGAAACCTTGCATAACTGTCTGTCTAACTGTTAAGAAGCACTACTCTGTTATGTTTTGAAAGAAAGCAATCAGATAGATATAATGAAAAAACATTGCTCCTCCAACCGTTTTTTCTGAAATGGTTATTAATACTTGAGTTAAAATAAACTGAATGGTTGCTTAAATTGTGCTTTGTGCATTAATTATGTATATTTTAGTTTGCTTTCTGATTCAAGAAATCCAACTGTTTGGTAGTTGTGGATTTATGTTCCTATTCTTCTAAGTGGCAGTGAAGTTGGCTTGAATGTTGTTATTTGTGTTCACTTTGTTTGGTGAGTTTGTTGGGACAAAGTCACAATGAAAGATAAAGTAAAGTAACGTCCTATTCTAAAATCCATCTCTATCAATATAAAACCAAAAACAATAGGTGATTCAGCTGTGAGAAATTTCATGGTTATTTTCCAATGGAAGAAATCACAGCCGCTAGGAATATTCTGAAAAACACTTTAGAAAAATCAAGGGATCTGAGTGCTCAAATCAATAAAACTGGTATTTTAGTACGAAAATCCGAGAAGAGATTACCAGCATTAGAATGTGCTTTCAGATCCATTGCTAAAAAATGCTCTCTTCTAACAATAATAGAACACATCGACCGTGCTGTGGGTCCCACTGAAGCTGTTTTGAAGGTGTTTGATGTGGTGTATAGCCTAGAGATAATGCTGTCACAAAATCCATGTTGTGATCTTTTACACTATCTTTCCTCGGTAAAAAGGCTTGAAGAGGCACTAAAGTTTCTCACCAACAACTCTGGGTTGGTGATTTGCTGGTTAGAGGATGTTCTACAGTTTTTCGAAAGCAATAAAGTCGAAAATGGTTGGATTCTCTCGAGTGTGAAAAGGTGCATGAGCATTCTGAGGGAATTGCATGCAATGGAGAATTTTTCTCGTCTTTCCAGTGGATCGCTTTTTATAGCCTTTGAGAAGCTGGAAACTCAGTTTCGGCTTATTTTGATGGAGAACACTTTTCCTATGGCTCTTTCTAGCACCAGCATGTGTGCAAGTGCTTTGCCAGTTGCCGTAATTCAGAAACTGCAGTCGCTTATCGAGAGATTAAGCGTTAACAATCGGACTGAGAAGTGTGTAAATATCTATGTAGAAATACGCAGTTCAAATACCAAGTCAACAATGGAAGCTCTGGATTTGGATTACCTTGATTTATCTTTATCAGAATTTGATAGCGTGCAAACCGTAGAGTCTTACATTGACCAATGGTGCACTGATTTGGAGATAGTTGTAAAGCATGTTCTCAGGATTGAATACACGCTTTGTGACGAAGTTTTTCAGAAAGTTTGTTCAGAAACACGGGTGGACTGTTCTTCCGAAATTGCAGTTAAATCTGGTATTCAAGGTTTTATAAAACTTGGTAACACTATTACCAAGGGGAAAAAAGATGCTGTAAAGCTCCTCAAGTTATTGGATATGTTTAGAGCTTTAAACAAAGTAAGGCTGGATTTTAACCGCATATTTAGTGGGAAATTTTGTGGTGAAATTCAAATCCAAGTTAGGGATCTTATCAAGAAAATAGTAAATGGGGCATGTGAGATTTTCTATGATCTCTCTGTTCAAGTGGAGTTGCAAAAAGGCTCGAGTCCACCGACAGATGGCAGTGTTCCAAGGCTACTCAGTTTTGTAACTGAGTTTTGCAACGAGCTTCTTGAAGATCAGTATAAGACGATTTTGATACAAGTACTCGAGATTCATATGAGTTGGCGAAATGAAAGTCTCAAAGTAGGGTCCGTCTCGAAAGAGATTTACAAGATAATGATGGCAATTGAGCTGAACTTGGATATGTGGGTAAAAACATACGAAGACACTGCTATCTCATATATTTTCATGATGAATAGTCACTGTTACTTATTGGAAAACTTGAAGGGGACAAACCTGGGGGATTTGATGGGTGACTCTTGGTTAAAGACTCATGAGCATGCTATGGAATATTATGCGGCTATCTACTTAAGAGAGAGTTGGGGTAGGCTTGCTGCTCTCTTAAGTGAGGATGGTCTGGTCAACCTCGAGAGAAGGCTCAAGGATTTCAATACAGGTTTAAATGATTTATGTAATGAACAAGGCAAATGGGTTGTATCAGATAAAAGGTTTAGGAGTAAGATTTGTGATCTTGTAGTTGAGATCATTGTTCCTGTGTATAGGAGTTTTATGAGGAATTACTATACAGGTGTACTTGAACACAGGAAAAGTCCGAACAAAAGCATGAAATACAGTGCCGAAGAATTGGAGGATATGATAAATTGTCTGTTTCAGCCGAATAAAAGGAAATATAGCAGCAGCCGCAACCACAACATCAAATGCACAGAATTGGTTGGGAATGTTAGAAACGCAGTGTGCACTGACTTTCCATCAGCTCCTGCTGCTACCAGAGTGTTTTAAAAAATTACATCTGGTAACTTTCTTTTTAATAATGCTATGCACCCAGGTTTTGAATCAAGTTTGAAAAGCATATTGCTCATATGGTACGTTGGTCATACTACCGGTTAGGAACTTTGGTAAAATAAAGAGTGCTTTATCGAGTTTGGACAACATGGTCGTTCATCTTGATATGAAGTTAGGTACATCGCATTTATACTATTAGTTTGGATAGACTTGTGTCCATCAGTTTGGCACTGTATTAGAACTCTTCCGATAATACTGTAAATTTAAAACTTGCCCCGATTGTGACCTGTGAAAGTTGTCTCTATTCGATAAGATAAATATCAGTGATTCAGTATATCGTATGCTTTATCAGTCTTCATCTAGTTATGTACTGGTTTTACTTTAGTAGATGGCATTTGATAAAGTTGTTTTTTTCTTGAAATCTTGTTAATAAGTAAATAATATGGTAGGTGATTAGATGGTTGGTTGGTTGGTTGAACTGCAAAGTAGTTTTTTTTGTGTTCTTTTTTTTTTTTTTTAGATTGAAGCATAGACTTCAAAGTAGAACGTACAACGTGCATTCAAACTGATGTTCAAATACCATATTGAGATCAAACTAAAATTGCCATGCACATTCAATATATATTAACACTAATTAAAGAAGTCAAGTGCGCTTTTGACAGTTCAAATGCACATATATGTTATAACGAATTAATTAAATAACCTGACTGATATATATATATATAAATAATATGTCGCAACACAGCTCAGGAAGACATGAATAAGCGGGTGGGGTAGTAAAGTTTTGGGTTTCCAAGAAAAATAATTCCTTCTCATTTCATTCATTGAATAAATGTTGGTAACTTATTTTTAACTGAAATCATATATCAAATTAAAAACAAGAATGTAGTGCAAGGAGAAACACACAGCAGTTGCGATTCTTATTACTATTACTCATTAGTATATATGTTTCAATGTTTTAAAAAGCGTTATCGTTAACATTTTTTCCGACATCTATGCTAGAAGTGCAAATAGCCTAGTAACAAAGCGCAAATATGTTTTTTTAACTATATAATATATAATTCATATACTAATTATGTTAACACACTTATAAGTTTAAAAACAACAAGCCGTTATAAATTTGCAAGTACATAATATAATAAAAATTCACAAATATATAATGGTAGTATCTTTAATAACTAAGTATGTAAAAAAGTGGGAATGTGGGTTGATGAGGAGCTGCCTGCTTTATGTTAAATTATATAAATATGCTTTTATTGAAACTTATAAGGGAATGTAACTTGGCATAGTGGTATTTCTTTGGAGCTTAAATTGTATTTCGTTGGAGCTTAAATTTTTGGGCGTGTACATTCAGGGTTCAAGCGAGGGGGTGGGCACGAGGCGGATTTGTTTCAATTATAACTCAATCCGTAAAATAAATGATGGGACGGATTGATAAAATTTAAATTTCAATCCAACCCGTTACAATTAAAACCCCAATCCAACCCGCAAAATAAATTGCGGGTTGGGACGGTTGGATTTATATTGATTCTTAAATTTTTATTTTAGTCCTTTATTTTTCATAGTTTGCATAATCAATCTAAATTTTAAAATAAATTGAATATTTCAAACAGAAATATAAATTAAAGTCAATCAAAGTACGTTTAGAACATTCACGAACAAGTAATAAAACTAAAATATAACAATAATTAAAGATTGTTATATTAAAATACACACAATATATATATATATATATATATATATATATATATATATATTGTTGGTTGAAACGGATTGAGACGGATTAACCCGCGGTTTGTGAATCTTAACCCTAATCCAACCCGCAAAATATATAGCGGATTGGGGCGGGACGGATTGATTTTTTTTGAACATTCAAACCACCCCAACCCGTCCCAATCCATGCGGGTTGAGTTACGGGGCGGATTTACGGATTTTTTGCGCATCCCTACTTCGAGCCTTCGGCTCTTTTTTCTTTTTTTTCTTTTGGAAAATTACATAAATGATCCTCAATGTTTTGATATTTTATTATTTTATATTAATAGTTTCAAGGATTGCATTTACAATAGTCAGTTTTTGATATGTTACATGTTTATAACAAAAATAGTAGACAACAGTCATAAAAACGGTTTACCATCTTGGGGAACAATCAAGAGAGTAAAAAAACAAGATATGTAGACACAGTCATAGTAGAGGCCCTGTTACAGTGTTTTACTTAATACAACAAAATCAATATTCCATATGAATCGAGATACAACACCATGTCATCCTTATGATTATTAATCCAATTATTTTCGCCCCCATTTTTTTTTACAGCTTCAGGAACACAAACTCTTCAATTGCAGAGACCTCGCCAATCTTATGGAGAGTCTCCTTGTTCGGCTTCTCATCTACACCGTTATGCCCACACTCGTAAAGTTGACATTGCAATTCTGCTCACCGAGGATGTTCCCAACACGTTCGATCATCATGCCAGGTTGCTCCACCTTGTGACACAATATGAGGTTCCCTCAAAGACTTACATCCACTCTAAAAGGCCCAACACGAGTCAGGTGAGGCATCCCGGACTTCACTCTCCCCTCAATGCTAACCTCTTTGATCTCAGACAAAGAACTCGCAAACTTGGAATCAATGTTGCTGAGTTCGATTTCGATGGAGTCGATTGGGTAGTCGGGAGACGAATCGATCCTAACTCTCTCCTTGCTTATGCGGAGTCCTTTTTATTTGGCGGTGGTTAACAAGATGGATAAAGGAGGTGGAGATAGGCTCGATAATGCCTATAGTGATCATGGCTCGGAGAAGCCTTGTTCCAGGTCATCAGATTTAATCCCATCCCCTCCGGCCACCAACTGAACTGCTAACCGTCCAAGGTTCACAGGCTGAAGGACATATGAAGCTAACTCGGACAGAACCTGTTGGAGAATTATTATTACAAAGGGACACTAAACAGTAGCTTGAGATTTTTATAGAGTTGGCAAATAAAAAGTGAGAAAGAGATACAAGTTAGATATCTGCTCATGTAAGGACCATATACTGGACAAATCGTGTCACGGATATCTGCTTATGTTAGGAATAAAAGGTTTGTAGAAGAACCTGAGACCAACGAGACCGACACCGACTGAGAAGAAGAAGGAGACGGAGAGAGAAGGGGATTTGAAGCCCGGATCGCCATTTTTGACATTAATCCCTAATCTCTATCTATCTATCTATCTATCTTGTTTGTTTGTTTGTTTGTTGGAAACCAGAAAAATGGTGCTGGTTTATATTTGTACGGTCAGACTATAAATATACTCCCTCCCTACCTTCACCCATACAATTCTCTTTTTCTTCTCTTTTTTTCGAAATCATAATATCAATCAATCAAACAAACCCAAAACGTACATGAGTGAGATATTTCTGTATTTCAATTTTTTACTAGTACGTACTATACTCCCGACTCGTAATACTTAGATTCAGTTATAAAAGGCAACGTTTCTGGTGCTTTTATATACATATAGAGAGAGAGTCTTTTACCTGTTTTTCCCTTTATATAAATCAAACACTTTCCAATCACATCAACCATGCACCAAACTCCCTTTCTTCTTTTCCTGCCTTTATTACATGATCGCCACTTAACATCCTATTCCCACAGAAAACCCAACATCGATCAACCCACCTCTAACAGGCATTCAACACGATCACCAGTCATCATCACGTTGCTTCACCATCCACCATCTCTGCCCATTGTCGGACAAAAATATAGAGGGAACAATATTAAGCTTCAATGAGTAGATGTAACCCCACCAAAATTTTATCAACTAATTCATTGAACGACAACGAGGCTTTTGTAAACTCACCAGAGCTCAAGAATCCTTCAACAAGCTATGGCAAAGCTCATATTCTCCCGGGAGCTCATTGGGGCTTTGAAATGCATCAGCAAACTTCGACAAGTATTGACGAGCTCTAACAAAGCACAACAAGCACCAACAAAATGAACGCTTTTGTTGTTTCGATAGCCTGACAACTCCTAATTTTCAAAAAATAATAATGGAATCTCATTTTTTGAAACATGTAAAAACAAATGTACTTTAATACAAACTAAACACTCCATTAGTGTTGATCTTTGTAATTCTCCTTGTCCCCTATATCGATTTATTTTGATCAAGTTAATTAAGAACCCGGAAGATAAATGTTTAATTACTGCATACTTGAAACTCCAGTTTGTTTATATAATAAAGCAGAAGTTATCAAACATATTAAGACAGACAGATGAATCTATATTTGCACTTTCAGAATATAGCAACCAGACAAGCGCGGTATATAAGAAAACACAGAAAGATCCATGTACGAAATTATCCAAGTTACTAATAAACCAATATGATCCCCAGCAAAAACATCCTGACCACAAAAGCCTTGTTCTATATCTACGAAACGATTTACTCTGAATTCCATATCGCAAAATGACGATAAGAAAATAACTATGGAACGGAACAGGGAGTTGATGAACAATTTCCAGAACCAGAGAGAACATCTATAAAGGGAAAACTGATGGCGGATATAAATAGTTCCCGCACATGCAATTGCAAAATGTACAGAAGCACCCTAATAGTTTTTTTTACAGTATTCATTCGGGAGCTGCAGCTGTCGTTTCACCCTGGGAGCTATTCGCTTCACGAAGATCAGTTTGTGACTTGCTCGGAATAATAGTCGGAGGAGACCACTGGTCCGGTATCATTAAAAAATACATTGTCATTGCTTTTCTAAACCTTTTCTTGTATTGTTTTGGGGAGATCACTGTCGGGGATGCGTTCTTGGGACCACCTAATATACCCGAGGTCTTTACCCAAGTCTCGAGGTGTTTATCCCAAGTGTACTGTCTCATGAAATCGATAATCCCAAGGACTAGCTCGTTCTTCTCTTCATCCACCCCAACTAGTAATGAATAATCCATTACATCTACCGTCTGCATTGCCATTAAACATTCATATTTTAGCATGAAAATACAGGCATATAACAACCTAACTAAGAGAAGAAAAGTCTTGGCGTTTGTTTAAACATTATAATCTAGGAGAAAAGGTCTTCTGTTCAACTATCACCACGAAAAAAATGTAACCAATTAGGAGCTCAGGTTTTGGCCTCTTATCAAGTTTTGGCATCTTATCAATGTTTTAATACCCGGAAACGCAGCTAAAGCTTTTTTGCGAGATTCGCCCCCAAGTGTATTTTTTTTGTTATATTCTAGGCAAAATAGAAAAGCTCTGACAGCTATCTTTTGAAAGCTTTTCAGCAAACCTTTTTTAGTTGTGCTCATATGAGTCAAAGCAAGCTCTAAGGTGGTTTATAGCGGGCTTTTCAAAACAGAAACTTAATTGATAAACAGAGACAAGTGAAACTACTTGCCATGCTACGTATCCCTGAATGGGAATGCTAATGATCTCTGGCAAATGTAAGCTTTTAAAGAAAGGCTGACCTAATATTGTCTCTGTTATTTAACCAAATGATTTTTATGATGTTTAAAGCAGAAAAACAAGTCCAATGCATATACTAGAAACGAGAAATTAGAATAGTAAAGGAGACTCAAAAGTTTACCGCAAGGAAAGCAGTATCATTCCAAACGGCTCTTTCCAATAAACGTTTAGCCTTGTTTGAAACAAATATTGGAGAAGTAGGCATGGCTTCGATCAAATTTTGGTCAAGTAGAACTTTATTACTTCCACTACAATCCGCATTATATCTTGACCGGGAAGAGCCTTTGAGATCATAAAGCCGCGTTACATTTCTTCCAAATAAAAGATTCTCCATAACCAGCACGTCCATTTTGGATTCCCTCCCTCCTTTCAGATGCTTTGCAGACACCTTAAATATTATAAAAGAGAGACAAAGTTTCAGAATGAACAGCAATTACAATTACCATCACTCTGCAATGAATCTAATAGAGGTTAGACCCAAACAAACACAAATACGAGGCAACCGAAATGAACAGCAACTCAAGCTATTTTTTAGGATAATTTTTCTGATAGATTGAGTAAATGAAAGTGCGGGATAAACAAGAATCAAGATAACAATACTTGAAAACGAAATAGAAAAGAAAGATAAAAGTACAGCTAAAATTTAAGATTCATTTTCTTCATTTTCTCCTTTTGTGAGCCCACTGCAGTAATATTTATACTGCTACTACAATTACCAAATAGACCTACAAACTTCAGAAATTTGCATTAAACTCTCATGGTTTATAAAACGATTAAACTTGGCCCCTACTCATATATTTCCTTTCCAAATCATTTACCCCTCTCCTTTTCTCTCTTTTGTCACCAAACCAGGTCCGTTAAATTCCCCACCACCCAAAATACACCTTGCCCTCAAGGTGTGGGTTGAATTGTTCTCAAATTTATTGACGTCTACGATACACGTATGGGAGACAGAATTGAAGAGCCAGCGAGCTTGTTCTAACAGGTGCAAGGCTACCTTTGCTATCCCATTCAAAAAATTCCTTCGATAATATAGTTCTCTCGAAAAGGTAGGTACCAGTGTGAAAATTAACTGCAAGAGAGGCAGTTCACGAAGTTGTTTCCAAAGAAAAATGTGAAACGTCAACAAAATCGCATGTTTTAGCTTCCAATACCACTTTGCATCCCAAAAAATACCATGTCTGTTGACATGTACATGCAAGAAACCCATTTTGGTACCTTGTGATACTTCCTTTATGTTAAGCAACTGGTCCTCAAGGTAGAAGTAAGGTCATACCAGTTTATTGAACGGCTCTAGTGTGGCTTTTTTCACACTCTCCACTTCCTTCTCCTTTAATCGAACAATTCCATCTATTCTAAGCCTAATTGCAGTAGCGAAGCCTATGTGATTTGCATTGACATTTTCAAGCCCTGCTTCGAGATAGAGAATAAAAACCTCCCTCAATTCATGAAACAAATAGCATGATTCCACTGAATTTAAGGCCTTAATTACTTTCGGACCTGCACCTACATCCCCACCTCTGTTGGCATAGAAAGACCCCTATTCGAGTTGGTTAAAACCACACCCTTTTCCCCAATCCCTTGATTCATCATTGCAACAGCTTCTTTGGAAACCCACAAGTTTTTTAAAGTTTCTTCAAGTCTTTTTCTGATCAAAATGGGATTCTTGTGCAGTTTTCTACGCGCCCTGTCATCAAATATTTTGAAATCTTTTTCAGATTGACCAATATCAGATTTGATTAAATTAACCCTGCATGATTTTTTGTTGAAGCTCCTTAAGTGAAGTGTCATCGACCATTTTAAGTGCAGAACGGACTAGACTTATTCGCTGATCTGCAAACGAAGGGATGTGGACTAAATCTAGAGGAGATTTGTTAAAAGAGATTTCCACTGACATTTGGTACTCGTTTCTCAAGGAACTAGCATCATTTTTATCAAGGTTTCCTATCTTGCTAATAAGCTGGCAGAATCCTCGAACACGATTGTGTTCATAAGGCTGGAATCACTTTCAACTCCTACTTCCCCTTCTCTTTCACAAGAATCAACTTATTTTTCTTCTTCTTGTACCTTTTCACAAATACTCTTAATAATGACTTCAATTTTAGCGGCATGATCTTCAAGAAGAGAATTCATTTTCTGTCTTTATTCTTCAAATATCTCATTCCAGTTCCTTTGCTCCACCTTATTGCATTCTGGAATGGTTGGAAGTGGTTCGTAAGAATACTGAGGAGCCTCATATGGTGGTCCTTGCGGGTCCGAAGTAACATGGGAATGGGGGTTAACAGTGGTAAGTTTCAAACTGAACTGGTGGTGATGTTGAGTAAGTCTGGTTGTGTGCATTGTCGGGGAACAATGGTTGCAATTGCGGGATTGTATCAGTGTAACCAGGAGTGTAAACTTGTTGCAGGTTATGGTGGTCCGGTATGTGTAATTGGTTAGTGTTTGGGGCTAGTGAAGTATTAGGAGATGATACCATTGCGGGGTAGGCTGAATAGTTTGAGTATGGTAAATTTGACGGTGGATGATCAAAAAGTATAGGTTGCAGAGGTATGTTTAGGTGTTGATATTGGTTAACAAAAGTAGATGTATGAGGGTAACAAGAATACGGCGGTGCCGGTTGTTGATCCGGTGGCCTTGGTGGTGGTGACAGGCCAAAAGTAGGTATATAAGAGTAAGGGGAATAAGTTGTCACATCATTTCTTTGTGGAAGTTGGTGCAGTTGTGTGTTTGGTATTTCATCGAACACTTGGCGGTCTACGTTCTGTCGCATACTCTTTTCAAACCTTTCACCCCAAGTTGAATACGCCATTTCTGACTGAAAATTGTCATGGTGTTTCAGTTGTGGTGATGGAGGTTGAATTATTGGTAGGAATTGGGACGGTACAGGGTTACTCCATGGTGGATGATGTGAGCTATTAAGAGGTATATCAGTAGGCTCAATCAAAGAGTTGTATTCACTAAAATGAGGTGAGTAGCGTTGTAACTCTAATTGATTTTCTCGAAGCCGGTTTACAACGTTTTGCTGCTGCATTTGTTGTTGAGGAATTCCATCGAACACTTGGCAGTTGAAATTCTGCCTATAATAGGAGTTGTTTCCAAACTCTGCTCCCACTATCCAATCTGCCATACTATGTTATAATTCAGCAGAAACGCTCCTCTGATGAGAATCGGTGGCTCTTGATACCAATTGTAATGAATCTAATAGAGGTTAGACCCAAACAAACACAAATACGAGGCAACCGAAATGAACAGCAACTCAAGCTATTTTTTAGAATAATTTTTCTGATACATTTGAGTAAATGAAAGTGCAGGATAAACAAGAATCAAGATAACAATACTTGAAAACGAAATAGAAAAGAAAGATAAAAGTACAGCTAAAATTTAAGATTCATTTTCTTCATTTTCTCCTTTTGTGAGCCCACTGCAGTAGTATTTATACTGCTACTACAATTACCAAACAAACCTACAAACTTCAGAAATTTGCATTAAACTCTCATGGTTTATAAAACGATTAAACTTGGCCCTTACTCATCTATTTCCTTTCCAAATCATTTACCCCTCTCCTTTTCTCTCTTTTGTCGCCAAACCAGGTCCGTTACACACTCATTGTGCTTAAACGCACATAGCTTTTGGCAAAACTCTAGTATGTGACAAGTACATTATCTACTTAAAATCCTCAGTCCGAAAGAGACATCGTCTCATTACAGCTTTTGTAATTTCTATTTTAACATTAGTGTACCTTTGTTTATTAAACCGAACAATTGAAAACCATTTAGAGACACGGGTAAGCAATCCCATCATGGTCGAATTAAGATAATCTCACGAAGTACAACCAGAAAATCAATAAGTCCTATATTGTTGTAATTAACAATATGTTCAAGAAGTTACCTGATAGATACCAAGAACCTTCGCAAGGCAAGTTGGGCTCCCCATGCCAACAGCTTCTGATAAATGTTTAAAATATCCAGGAGCAAATTTAATAAACGATTCCAGCTCTGTTTTCGTAACCTGTTTAATAATAAACCGATCGTCCAAAGTTTTCGCAAAAAAAACATTGCTCTTTCCACCTTGAGCTCCCCATTTCTTGCAACGACTAAGAGATCTAACAAAATCCGTCTCGGAAGGACAACAAATCCTTCTCAAGGCTTCAAAACGTTGTGCATAGTAACAAGTAACTGTATATCTAACCTTGCCCAAAGGCCCATTATCGGTAAAAGAAACTCTCACATGCAGCGCCTTGGTGTATGATAGCGGGTCCATGGCAAAGGAACCACGAGAACCAGACATAGATAAGCTGCTATCATCTGTGGACCCAAAACTTCTATAAGAATCCAATGCCATCTCATCAGAAGAATGAATCGACTGGAAACTCCCCGAATCCAATGACTGCATCATAACGGAAGAATCCCCATTCTCTTTTCCCTTTTCACACTCATCGGAGATTTGAGCAAGATATTCTGGACACACCAATGCATAAGCTATTATACTTGTAGGCTCATCATCGTAAACCGGAATAACAGTGTTGCTAAAACCTGTATCCAAAAACAACCTAGCGCCACTTTGAAGTTCAAACTCCCTAAATGAAGAAACATAAACTGGAGTATACTCTCCAATCATAATATCAAATTTCGAATTATTCCCCTGAAAATTCTTATTCAAAGACATAAAAAGTTTTAGAGAGGGAATCCCTGCACCACTTGAAGGATCTTCGACAATATCGGAGCTATTAATAGACCACTGATCATCCCCAGGGTGTTCCGATCGAACTTTTTTGTCTTCAGCTACATCTGTAGAAGAATTCACAACGGGTGATTGATGATTAAGTGTAGATAAATCAGCGCCAGAAACACTTTCTCCGATCCATTTTGCATCCAGAGTATCTGACAGGTTCAACATGTTAGCAAATTGACCATCGGATTGGGTCCTACGATGAGGAGTTTTTGCCTCTGAGAGCTCAGATGCAACGCCTGAGTGCATACTAACCGAGGGATAAAGTTGGATTTCTTTGTGATTACCAACCCCATCGTGATCATTACTGCTTGTAAGTTTGATATCTAAGGGTAATGAATCGGTAATATTAATGGAGCGGGTATTAACACACGGGGGCTTATCTATAAGTTCAGAGATGGAGCTATTAATATCATCCTGGACCTTTGTGCTATCTGAAGTTGAAGTAAAGATCAGAAGTTGGTCCCACACGTAAGCTTGAATTATTAGCTGTCTTCTTAATCGATTAATCACAAATACATCAACAACAGGTTGACCTTTTTTCGTATCTTTATTCAAAATATTCTGCAGTGACTCCTGTCACGAGATCAAGAAGCCCATCAAAAACCATTTAATGAACAAAACGTAGAAAAGGGATTCAACAACTAATACCAATTTCACCATTGATTCAGATAGAGAAAATAGTTAAAACAAAGATGCTGAGAGTGTCAAGGATAGGCTATGCAGTATGCCCTCCTAGAAATCATCCAAAAAATGCAACCCCTAAAATTTGGACCTTGAGATTGTGGTTGGATCAAATCTTACCCATTATCAGGCAGGATTAACATTTGTCAATATCACTCTGATTTGAATGATTACAAATGTTCATTTTTTTTTCCATATAAACGTTCGTATAAAAAAAAATGTTCATATCGTTTCAGAAGGATAAAAAGGAGTGGTAGCTTCCTAGTGGCACAATTTAACGGAGTGATGGCTTCCTAGTTAGCATATTTATAGTTTTACTAATTAAAAAATTAACAGAGCCAGAAGGGACATATTTCATTTAAAATAAAAATCATTAAACAATAGTGAGAGATTGTCAGGTATCAGTCCTATCACACTTGACAGTGCATCACAACCTCAAGAACGTAAGCTTTTAAGACCCAACAACAGTGTTACAAATAAAACTTGACTAACATCATACGTACACTTGGGACAGTCTCACCTCAAAATCTGTCTTCTCCTTTTGTAGCATAGCTTCGAGTTCTGCTATTCGGCGTCTTGCTTCAGGTACTTTCATGCTATTGTTCATGGATCCTCCTGTCATACCAGCAGATCTTTTCTCTATTATTTGACTTAAAGCATTCAGTACTTCAGCAAATAGAAGCTCCGCTCGATCAACCACCTGGTTTTTCTTAATGTTAGTCTCGCAGGAAATTCTTAAAATTATTTATTCATAGAAAGCAAATACCAAACCTCGTTTATCTCCTTCTGTATCCAGTCTTGGTTCTCATAGTTGAAATCTAGTTGGTGAGGTGGAAGGTACACCGAGTGTACATCAATTGAAGCATAACGAAAGCAGGCCACCATCTTCCCAAATCTAAACGCCAATTATTGTACAAAACAAAAGATTGATTAGAGACATTGTATGATCAACACAAAGGCACATATATACTCTTGTTACTTTCGCCATCACTAAGTAGTTCCGCTGAACACTAGTTAAAATCCAAAACCCATTTAATCCTGACGTAATATAGTGGTTGGTATACTACATTGTTCATATTGCTAAGTAGTACATATCCACAGCACGTATAGAGATTGAGAACAGAGTAAAAAGGAGAGAATACCCATAGAAGCGAAGACAGTCTCTATGTAGAGAATGACCACAACTCGCCACTCGGCTAGCAGCAGCATGGTTTGAAAAACTTAGTTCTAGAAACTTTCCGAAAGACAAACCCCAAGCAGCGTCAGACATTACGATTCTTCTTGTTGCTGGTGGGAAACCATTAATCCTTGGGCACTTCAGGCATCTGTGCCACATCCATATCTTTCCTTCTTTTTCGCCCGGTAACGGAAGATCTAACAACTTCTTGACAGATATCGTCAGGGTACCCTGACGATGTGTATAACATTGCACATGTGCTTCTGACGGCATTTCGCATGAACGGCAACGGTAACTCTGACATAAACACGTCAAACATTCAAATATCACATTTTGATTAATTTTCATGTATTGGATAATACAGCTAAACCAGAATATGTGAAGAACAAAAAAAGGTTTACCGGATCAAAGAGGTGGTCTCGTAAGAAGCGGCCTAAAGGTTTATCAAAGTTCCCATAGTATTTAATACGGAAGAGATGTGATCTTTCACACACAGTTCCCTTCCACACACACCTGGATGATAACGAAACTAAGATGCTCTGGTGATCAGATGGAGATGGAGGAAACTCCTCCCTAGCCGACGATGGATCCACTTGATTATTAGCATTTTGCTGCAATGCTGGAACTTCTAGGTTACCAACATGACTTTGACTCGGTGCCAATTTGTCACTTTGTACATGGCCAACAACGTCTTCGGAATTCACAATTTCATTGCCTGTGAGTTGATCCCCATTTACAACCCGGTCCTTGATTCCGGCATAAGTTTTCTCTAAAGAATAGGGTTCACTGGGGCAAGAATCTGTTGGAACATCCATTGGAGAAGCAAAGGGTAAGAGGGAAGAGGGGGGATCGAGACAACTTGAAGATGGCTCTACATTCCGATAGTTCATAGCGCTCAGCAAACAGGGTGATATAGGAACAGTTACTTGTTGAAGGGAAACACTAGGAACTGAAGGAAACAAATTTGGTCTGGGGACACTAATGGATCTTGAAGGTTCAGAGGGAGGTTGAAGTCCCTTAGTTTTATCATTGGCAGGGATAGAGAAACCAGGTATGGTTGATATGGACCGATCCATGGTTGGTTTATCAGGTAGTGCAACCGTGAGAGGAGAGTTCAATGGTAGTTCGGGAAGAGAAGCTCCTTCATCTGCAAGAAAAGATGTTTCTAGAGCCACGTGATAAGCAGCAAATACTCCATATTGAATCACATGCTTCACTTTCTTCAACTCATCTACACATGAACCTCTCAGTAAAATCTGAAAACAAAGTAAAAATAATAATAGGAGTTAACGTGTATGGAGTCCCTGAAATAGCCTTCACGATACTAAGAGAGTTCAATAAAACACCACACAACATCATATCAAATACACCACTATTGGTAATTACTTGTTCAAGAAATCATCTGCCTTTTATTTTGGTCTTTTCAAATTACCTCAACAACTGTATATAGTTAATCAAAAGGTCAAAGGGAACATAAATAGTAGTTGTTCTTCCTAGAACAATAAATTTAGAGATCAAACTCATACACCTCCATAGAAAAATCAGTGGCTGATAATAATAGAGCATGTGAAAAGTGTATATTTCTAATTCATACAGTCATCTAACACTTGCAGTGCATCCCCATAGCAAAAGCAGTTGCTGATAATAACAGAGCAAGTGAAAAGTGTATACTTCTAAATTGTAGAAGTCATCTAAACAGTCCTTACAGTGCGCATCCACATACCCATCTAGTAAAAATAGTGGCTGATAACAATAATAGAGCAAGTGAAAAGTATTTTTTTGTAATTCGTATAAGTCATTTAACACTTACAGTGCATCCCAAAGGCTTCGGGCAACCTTCAAAATACATCAGAGTCTTCACAGACTTTTTCCCAGACTGTCCCGCAGAAGAGCCATGCTCTTCTGGAATCCTCTCCACATGAAACATGTCGCAGTAACCTAACTTCTGTGATGAGAGATTATCGATGGAAGGTAAAATCTGGGCACCTGTGCAGCGTGCTATGCGCTCCAGAAGAGGTCTCTTGATATTTAAAACTAGAGATATATCTTTTTCAAGGAGATACTCCTGTGCGAACCGAGAAACTGATTTCTCAACCAAAAGGACATCCGGCTGGTGTGCGTCTATCTTTGCCACAGCCATCCTTAAATGATCCATTTCCTATATAAAAGCATCCAACCCATGAGAGACAAAACTCTTAACAATAAAGAAAAAGAAACAAAATGAAAAAAAACACACCAAATGCAGATTGTTTCAAGACTTACAAGTTGCAAGTAACGAGCGCAACTGCAATGGAGATAAATAAATTTTTTACTCAAATACAAGTCTCAACAATAAGTATGGGGGCCAGAAGTGTTGAAATAGAAACTATGTGGATTAAAGGATTAAAATAGAAATTTGAAACCATGAGGATTAAGAGTATTGCAATTAAAAGTTGAAACTACAGAGACCAAAGACAAATATTGAATTAATTGCGATCCAAACTAAATGGATTAAGAGCATTCATTGAAGACATTAGATGAGTAGAAAAAAAAGTATTAATATTTATACTGGCTTGCATACAACTTTAACCAAAAAGATCTTACGAGATTGCAAAAAGAAAAATTCCCAAAATAAATCTATACCCTTCCTTCATAAGTCCTAGTCAATCTTCCATATACTATTAAAAGGGAAAAGTCAGTGATCCAACCTGCTGCAGGAGAGTATCGAAACTTGATAGGAGGTTAGAAACCCTTTGGTATTCAAGTGCCCCTCCCAGAATCAATACACGAGGTTTTTCTATTCTTGATGTCATTCGCCGATGAGCCACATTTTTCTTGCACACAACGCCCTTGACAACCATACTGAAGAGTAATGAAGAAACCAAAAAACTTAAGGATCAACTCAAAGGGGAAACACTAAAATTGTAAGACCAGTAATACATATTCCTAACTAATCGGTATTATCGATAAGGTACATTATTAAAGGTTAAAATGCAAACCAGGGTATAAATTCAATAGCAAACAAGCATATGATTCAAGCAAAGATTGACATCAGAATTTAATGACTTAATCAACGAAGGCACTGTAATAAAAAATGGGCAATTTCAACTAAAGGGGAACCACATTTTTTTTTGGAAACAACGCTACTGGCAACCAAATTGAGCGGTGAAAAAAAAAAGTAACGAAAAACATTAGAATCAAATGGGAAACACTAAAAGTGTAAAGCCAACGATACATATTCTTAGCTTACCAGTATTCGGAGTTAGGGGTACAGTTAAAAGTTTAAAATGCACAGCAGGTATCAAAAGAAATTAGTTCAGCTAAGCAAATAATGAAAAAGAAGGCCAATAATTCAAAGTACATGATTTCATTTTCACCTTAGCAAAACAGGAAAAGTTCTACTAGTATTTTAGTCCATATTACACGAAAAGGAAATCCTATATATTACTGTTTTATCTGATGAAAACCAGTAAAAGCAGAGAACGAAGACAGAAAACGAAGATAAGGGTAAAAAAAATAGAGAGCACGGACGTGTAATACATAAAGAAGTCGCGATTGGGTAAGGCCTAACTTTACAACACAGATGTAAGAAGATAAAATGAATATCTAATAATTTTACCTTTCGGAACGTCGGCCAGAAGCAATGCACTTGATCTTGACATAGCCACCTGGATCCATTCCCCCACCTTTACTAGTATCTGGCTTCAACAATGTGGCTGCTTCCCAACATAACCACGTGATTATCTCTAACCAACTTTCATTATCATCTTCCTGACCCAAAGATATGTTCTCAACCTGCAAAAGTTGAGCCACCAAAGCCCTAAAATGCCCATCAACCACATTCTTCATTGCCTTCCTATGTTCTTCATTCGACTTATCTCTATTTCTTTGTTCCCCACTCCCAAAACTACTCGAAGAGCGAAGATATCCCCATTCTCCGGAAACATCTCCTTCGTCGTCGTCATCAAAAGGAAAATCTTCTTTATCATCTTCTTCGTCTTCCGGTTCTGGGGGTAGCCATAGAAGTCCATTGTTCTCAAAATCTACTGGCTCAACAACATCATCTGTTGCAAATATAGACGAAGGTGCTGCCTCACACTCTTCAGCAATATAGTTTTCGTCTTCTTTTTTGTCAATTGATTGGTCTACTTCTGTACCCTCGGGATGGGAGTCGTCATTGTTTAATATAGAAACACTATCGCTTCTCGTGCCATTTATTTCTTCACTAGGATGCACTTTATGTGATCTATATTCATTTTCAGCCTCGTCACACCCAACCTGTCCATAGTAGCCGTTAACTCGCGGACAATGCCTTCCCTTGGAATCTACTCCATAAACTCCATATTCATCATTATAATCGTCAGTCCTGATGCCATAGTTAACAGAAAATTAATGTAAGCAAAAACAGTAGAATTTGGTGTAGATCACACATGTTTAAGTATCAGATTCTAATCCTGTATGTATATATGTATATGAATGTATTGTGTATAAGTATGTTATCTGAGAGCCACAAGAATATCCATCTTTGTTTCTTTCCCTTTTTCTTTCACATAAGTATTGAGATCTGCAGGAATCGAAATCTTTTATAGACCTTGTTTAAGGATTTGAAAGGCTGTGTACATCATAAGATTATTCGACCTTAGATGTATCCTCAGAAAGGAAAAAAAGTTGTGATTGATTTCTACATTTGTAACAGTGGCAAAATCTTTCATAATAGTATCTTTAAATTCTTAAGATTCAAACATAGGAAATTTACTTCACCTAGGTTTCAAAGATTACGTCCCAACTCCTTAAAATAAAATCAATTTAAATGGAAAGACATTCCTCCCATCCCTAATTATTTCTTCCCTTTTCCCTTTTCACTTGCACACATAACTATTTGGTCTTCAAATATAGCAATTGCACAAGGTTGATACTTATACACCATTTAGTGTTGTTTTGCATAGAAAAATATAGGCAATTCCCTAATTAGCACAGAGTAATTAATTAATTTCTCTATCTGTGAAAGCGCAAAAAAGTTCAATTTCACAGAATCGTATCACAACAGTCGGAGCTCCTGAAGAAGAAACTGAACAGAAAAGGGATAGAAAGATACCTATTCAGTCGAAACTCAAACTGATTCGGAGATTGATTCCTTATTTCCAAATCACGATCAATTGGGGCTTTGGGTGCTATCACGTCATCCATATCTGTAATCCGTTCGATCGCTGATAATCGGGTAGGACTGGCAACAGGAGAGTGGTTTTGCTGAAAAGACCCAACAGAATTTGGCAAAGAAACAAAGGTAATGTTGCTGGTGCTGTCAACGGTTCCACTGGATTTGCTGCTATTGTTTTCGGATGGTGAAGAAGTGAGTTTGTGGGTGTCTTTAGGAACGGCGGCTAACCCTTGTTCCCATTGCTTAAAACAGAAATTACAAACCCTGATTTTATCCCAATCCTCTTTATTAGAAGTGGTAAGGTCGTTAGATGGTATAGGGACCCAATTAGAAGTACACTTGGCACAAAAGACGAGACCGCAATGTCGGCAGTGGTGTCTGCGGTTAAAAAGGGTAAATTGGGAATCACACTCGTAGCAAACTCTACAACTCTCGTCGGGCATCCAAAAATCTCTGGACACATTAGTTGGGTCGGAGCGCCAAGGGATCCACGACTTTAAGGAGCCCAGTAGATCAGGAAATGACTTTTCTTGATGGTCCATTTACCGACACTTGAGTTATCCTAGTCATTATTATTAGTATTGTCTCATCTGGAAACAACTTTGAACCAATATTCCAAATTAAAATAGATAAATACTAATAATAATAATAACAAAGTTAAAAACACTAATCAAATTCCTACTACTTACTAATAAACACTAGTAGTTTTAGCAGCACCACGTAACTAACTAACTAACTAACTAATTAAATAACTAATTAAATTAAATTAAATAAATGAAACCCTATAATAACAATGAAATATAGGGGGGGTCCATGGATATTGATAAGAAAACCTAAATTAAGATAACAGTACGTACTCAATAAAATAAAAAAAGAAGATAAGAAAAAGTGTGAATAGGGAGGAATCACTTAAAATAGGGGGAAGGAGTAATAGTATAGATATTAACATAATATGAATATATGTATCATCATATATATAGAAGGTATAGTAGCATACATACCTGATACAGATGATTTCAGCACCATATTATTATTATTATTATTATTCTCTTCTTCTCTTCTTCTTCTCTCCTCTCATATGTATGTATGTATGTATATATGTATATGTGTATGTGTATGTGTATGTATATGTATATGTAAAAAAGAGGAGTATTGTATTGTGTATGTAGTTATTTTGGAGTATATTTTTTTTGGGGGTATTGGGAAGAAGGAAGAATGAGATTTGTGTTTTATGATTTGATTATTTACTAAATTACTCCTCCCTACTTTTTTATTGTTATTGTTATTATTATTATTATTATTATTAGTATTTGATGGCGGTCAGACACACGGCAATTCGCGGGTTTACAAATAAACCCAACCAACCAATCACGCCTTTTACCTTTTTCATCCTCTCCCACCTCCCCCCACCCCATCCCTTTCTTCCCCTTTTTAAATATTATTATTTTTTCCTTCTTACAATTCAACCTCAAATAAAATTTATTAGTTATCATAAAAAAAATCATTTCATTTATAAATATAATCTAAAAATACTAACATGACATTAAATATCATTTCACATTCCTTTACGGATTTATATTTTACATTATTCTCTTTGACATTTTTCATATTTATTGAATTAATTTCTACTTATTAATTTCGTGAATTAAAACATTGCAATATGTAAAAATGTAATATAAATGTATATGATTGATATGATGATTTGTTTTTTCGTAAATCATTATATAAACAAATACGATAATATATTAATTAACATGAATAAATTTCATTCACATTTACCATAAATAACCTTTTATTAATTAATAAATTAATTGTATATAATATTTTTTGTAATAAACCCATTTAAATGTATGTTATGTATTACTATAATATAGATAGTTTAATGTATATGATATATAGAATATACACAGTCTTAAATTGCACTTTTTAAGTTGCATTTTTAGTCATTTAAACTATAGAAGAGAGAGTTTAATTTACATAAAAGAGAAGAGATATGGTGTTAAGTAGTAAATGTATGTTTTATATTACTACGTAAAAGTGAGTTTAATGTGTATGGGAGACAGAAGTGAAATAGTTTAAACCTGACCCGCGACGGGATGGGACGGGTTGAAACCCGTAAAATTTTCATCCCTAGCTGTGACCATAAGAATTACCCTCACTCCCTTCCACCCTCCCTTGTTTCTATTTCGATTATATATTTTCTTAATCAACTTGATGTGTGTAAAATCCCGTATTTTATTTTTCTTTAGTTACTAATACTTTTAGCATTTAACAAAAAGGAAAAACATTAGCATGTTTTGATAGGTTGTCCGTTTGTTTGTTAATTAGTAATTCTAAATCATAGGTGTTCTTGTAATAATATTTCTAACAAAATAGCATTGTATTAATGACACGATCGTTATGGAAAGAGTTACAAGTTAGTGTTTATTATGTATTGAAAGGCCATATTTATTAATAGAAAGTTAATGTCGTATTATTAGCACTGATGATGCAAGTTAGAAAAATTTTATGTGACCAACGTGAGCTTTTATTATTATTTTTTTAGGTGAATTTATGCTCACATTTATATAGATTTATGGAAGGATACGTTCTATCAGTTAAAAGGTTTTCTGTCATTTTGTATTCATATATGTTATAACAAATATACAATAAAAGCCATTGAATTGAATTAGACAGTTTAGGAAGGGAAGAGTTTGAAAACGAAATAATAAATTAACAATTATGATAGTATATATATTCTAAGTTCCTAGCCATGCTATGTACATGTCCCTGGAATGGAATTTCCTACCTACCTATTTATTTTCTCTGCTAATATATATCTATACATTATATCACTATAGCACTAGTACACATTAGGAAATGAATCTAGTTTAGGGATAAGTTTTCCAGTTACTACTATTATAGTTATTATATATGTATATTCCGATAGAAGACAGAGAGTTGGGAGAGAATTTTATTTCAAGAGGAAGTTTTAATAAAAGGTCTTAGCAGTAGCTCATTCATAGTAAGGTTGGTTCTTTCGGATCCGTAATAAGGTGAGTGGTTTTCCTTACTTGCTATTATAAAATCTCATTGCATTTTCTAACAAATGTTTGCAGGCTCAAATTATATTTTCGAAATATAAAAATTATACTTGTATATATTGAATTGCATGTTGCAGGTTTTGAACGAAATAGTTTTATTATACGTTGATAAACGTATAAAGTTTTAAAGAGTTTATATTTTTGTGATCATTATGGTTTATATTTGGGATTAAGTTTATAGAATAAAAGAGATTTGGGAAGTCCAAATCCAAAGAAGAAAAAGAGATTCAGGAAGGCTGAATCCAACGAAGAAAAAGAGATTCAGGAAGTCTGAATCCACCTAGGAGATTGGGAAGTCCAATCGGACTTAATATTCAATTTATATTATCGTATTGATCACACCAAAAATTACAATTTTATTATTCGTGTTTTGGGAATTTTATTAAATAAAAGTATTGCTTTTGAAAATGATAAAATGATAAAATCTATTTTCGACCCTATATTATATTGCAAGGTTGCCATTCACTAAGCTCGTTTAGCTTACCCTCGTTTTTATAATGTTTTCAGGTAATCAGGCAGATTTTTAGAGTCGGACTAGAGTTAGTCGGGACCAGCCAGACCGTCTAGGATTTCTTTTATTTCCGCTGCTAATAAACTTCTAAGATTATGATTTCAAATGTTGTTGTTTAGTATTACAAGACCTTATTTGAATAAGTTGCTATCGAGATTTTTTTAAAATTTCACTTTAACTTGTTGGGATATTCAGAAATAAGAATGAATGTTTGAAGTTACTATTTTAGAGTCTAAATTATTTATTTAATTACTTTTAAGTTATAGGCCTTCATTTAGCACGTGCCGCCGCACGTGTTATTCGGCCGTGTAACGTCTTTTTTGGTCAGGGATGTTGCAATGTGTTTCCTAATTTAACATTTGTAGATCTTAATATCTTTAAGGGTATGAAATGATCCGAGCCGAGCTTTATGTGTTCAAGTTCGCCTAGTTTGCTTACTTGACTTTTTTTTTATGATGAGGCCTAGACGATCGAAAAGGTTAAAACACTCCTCGTGAACTAATTGAAAAGTTCATACACATGATCACTAGACTCATTGAACATTAACCATCTGCGTCATGCTACTTAAACTATACCCCCACTTGTAAAAAAAAAGACTAGTAGTATTTACATCATATGAAGTAGTATAAGATATTTTTACTAGTATAGTATGCATAATATGTTCATTAGTGCAATATAACAATAAACTTAATATAATTTTCCTTTTAATTTTGTTGGTGAGCAGTAGATAAATAATAAGAGACGTAGTTTTCATGTGAAATATATTAAAAAGGCAGGATTGAACGAACCATGAACAAATTGGATGTATCCAGCTGCATGGTACGAATATATATATATATATATATATATATATATATATATATATATATATATAATGCCACCTTGACTTTGTCCGTCCAATCACGAATTAGTCAGTTTTCATAGACTATATTATAAAACCAATATGAATATGAATATGAATATGAATATGAATATGAATATGATTGATGTATATGAGTTTCAAATATGATATTTGTCCAAACAGTGGCGTGAAGGTGAAGTTGTGTGCTATTGTATTTGCTGCTATAATTAAAAGTCCAAGGTTCTTTTAATGATATTACAGCAGAAGTTGTTTAATTACATTGTGCGTCACATACACAACGCATGAGGACACGATTAAGAGTATATAAATGTATAAATGTAGTAATATTAAAAGGTGTTTGAAATTTAGTGGTAGTGCTGGTAGGGGGGTGGTGGTAATAGTATATTTTTATTTAACAAACCCACACCACACCACACCCACGCACCCACATACATACATACATACATACATACACAAGCTTCTCTCGTTTCTCTATCTAATCTATAATCTATAATCTAAACATACACGATTCCTATATATATATATATATATATGTATATGTATATGAGTCTCTCTCTAGCAACCAACCAAACAAACAAACAAGCCTTGCTTCCTTACTTATTATTATTACAGCTACTCCTTTCCTTTTATTAACCTCTCTCTCTCTCTCTATATATATATATATATAACAGGAAAGGGAAAGGGAAAGGGAGTAAATATATATAAATATAGAGAGAGAGAGAGTAATTAATAAAAGATGTGTGGTAATTGTGTAATTGTGTAGAGATACATACATACATACATGATACATACAAGGGCAGGGGGGGGGGCATGTCTTAATCGTTCCATTGTTTGATTAATTTGTATTGATATATATACATACATAGAGAGAGAGAGAGAGAGAGAGAGAGAGAGAGAGAGAAGGGAGAGGATCATTTTGTTTAATTGTTAATTGCAAAGGGGGAGGAGGATGATTAAGTAGGGTAGGTACCGTACATACATACATAATTGAAGAAGAAAGAAAGAAAGAAAGAAAGAAAGAAAGAAAGAAAGAAAGAGAGTAGAAAAGTAGTATGGGATCATCAAACCAACATCACTACTATTTTAATCATCATCATCATCACAACAACAACAACAACAACGCATCATCAACAACATCAACACCGTTCCTTCACAAGTTCAAGCTATACGAGACCCTCTCTGTACTTCTCTCTCTCTCTCTCTCTCCTCCTTTTCTTCTCTCTCTCTTTTTTAATCATCATCATTACTTTGTTCTCTTCTCTCTCTCTCTCTCTCTCTATATATATATATATATATGCTTCTTTACTTACTTGCCTCCTCTTCTTTTTTTTACTACTCCTCCCTAATATATATATATATATATATATATCTGTGTTCATGTCCATTTTTTGTTAGGGTTTTTCCCATGTTCTGGAGTATCACTTTTCAGGATTTTATTCTCTTCTTAAATGCATGTTAATATGTGTTCAATGTTACACTGAAAACTTGTTCCTCACCCTCAAACATGTAAATTTGTTTGACACAAGTACATACTCTATTTGGTTTCAACTCTTTTTTTTTTTTGTTTTTGTTTTTGTTTTTGTAGATTTTCCTATTTCTTATGCACCAAACCAAACTGCATCATTTTCTGTCTTATCTATCAATTAGGTTGCACTAGCGTGTATCTATCTGTCATCCCGTTGTAATGTCAAACTGCCATTTCCTGTTTGTTATATGTAGTTTTATTTATTTATTTTTATAGACGAGAGCTTCTTACAGTTACAACAATCTAATCTAATCTTAGACAACTCCTATAACTGGCCGTGCAATTGCATCCATTCTCTCCACTAGGAGTTTATCATATTATGTATCGACAACTCACTAGCTCTACATAAAACGTGCACTTGAATAGATTGATTGTCCTGGACGAAGTTTTTTAGTGCATTCAATTTCAAATGCCATAGAGTACGTTTCCTATCAATTGGTTTGGCTCGACACTTCTCAACCACTGTCCTATGCTTGGCCATATTTTCTTGTTTTAAGTTTCTGTCCAGGAAGTAGTTACGAAAAAAAAATGGATTTAGAACCTATGATTTCTTTTGGAATGTTCCTCTCCCTACTTAATAATTTTGATGTCCATGGTTGATATTCACATTGAAAAACAGTACCAAAACCATGTTTGTCATAAATTATGCCAAATTGTATGAACTAATGGTTCAATTGTCATTAAAAGCTCTTTTCCACTCCCTGTTTGTTATATTTCCCATCATAAGCATTTATTCCAGGACGTATTTAGGTGTATCGTAAGGATCACCCTCGATATTGAATCCTTTTCTGCTTCTTAATTTGGTGTCATCTTTTATTTGGACTAAACTTATGATGCAGCTGATGCTTACTTTTAAGGTTCTTTTTCTGGTTATGAGTCGATTCTTTCCCGAAAAGTTGGTTAGGACTTGGAAGTATCTACTATGCATACACGTTTAATAATAAGGAGAAAGCATATTTGTTTGAGTTACTTATATTCAACTTTTTTTTACCTGCAACAGAACTTCTATATGATTGGATGGAATAAAAACAGCGACAGCTGGAAAGTGTTGAAGATTGGCAGGTCAGAACCTTGCGAGCTTGATATTCTCGAAGATCCGACAAATTACTCTGATATTGAATGCCGTGATCTGCTAAGACGAGTACATGAAGGAAACAAGTCGACAGGAGGTCTTAAATTGGTCACAATGTGCTACGGAATAGTTGGTATATTTTATTTTACTTGGCTTTTAATGACTGCATGTTCAATTTTGTTTCTACATTTCTTATCATTTTTTTGGTCCTTCTGATTTCAGGGTTCATAAAATTCTTGGGGCCTTACTACATGCTGCTTATAACGAAAAGAAGGAAGATTGGCAGAATATGTGGGCATGCAGTGTATGCCATATCTAGGAGTGAAATGATTCCGATACCAAATTCTACTGTGCGGTCCAATATGGAATTTTCTAAGAATGAGAACAGGTCTTTTGTCAATTCTGTGTGTAAATGTAAAGTCTCGCCGGTATTTCTAAGGATATATAAACAATTACTACTCACAATATGGAATTGTATTCCATATTTACCATTTGTGTTTGATTTTTATTTAGTTCTTTATAGACAAGTTTTAAGATTAGGTATTTATGCTGATAGTAAACAAGCTCCCACATCGAATCTTTGTACTATTCTTGTTGCTATATGTTCTGTGTTTATCGACCACATGGATTGTTAAAAGCAGTACCGCGTTTCTCCAACTATTTATCAATTGGCGTACTTTAACAACTACATGAACTTCTGAAATATTATTTATTTGTTCTTCTGTGCTGTGCGCACACTTTGCAGCTATTATTTGGTTTCTTCGTTATTATTGCGAGTTTGTACCAGCGGAAGTAACAGGGCCGTACTTCATAGAGGTTGTGATGTAATATAACATTTGAATGAGGCAAAGGTACCATCTTGGGTTTACGTGGGAGGGAACTTTGCTTCTTCTTTTTTCCCCCTCTCCCTTTTCACTTTTCAGCTGGTTGAAACTACAATTATATTTCTATTTCATTTTGCTTTCTTTTTCATCCTTCCACAGTTATTTTTTTCTATGTTGTTATTTAATGATTAAATTTCCTTTTCCATTTGATTATATAGATACAAGAAGCTCCTTTGCTCGGTGGATCTGACGAAGGATTTCTACTTTAGCTACTCGTACCGGGTCATGCACAGTCTTCAGAAGAACCTGTACGATTACGAATCAGGACAGACATTGTACGACACTATGTTTGTCTGGAATGAGTTCTTAACTAGTGGTATCCGAAATCACCTTAAGAATTCTTTATGGACGGTTGCATTGGTTTATGGCTTTTTCAAACAGGTAACCACCGTTTGAAAAATAATAAAGTATGTATATTCCTTTTAGTAAATATCATAACTACTGTTAGGTGCTGACCTGGCAGTAAGCGTCCTCCATTTGTCTGATTGCATCGTACAATCGAGCATATCATCAGCATCTGTGGCATTGTCTTGGTTTTGTGTAATTGCTCAAAATATCATTTTGGTTGATTCAAATGAGTACGTCTTTTCTTTTTACGGCAAGGAATGAAATTTCCAAACTTTTTCTAACCCATATTCTCCTTCTTTTGCGTTAACAGGTCAAGCTATCTATATCCGGAAGGGAGTTTAAGTTTACCCTTATTGCTAGGCGATCACGTCATTATGCTGGGACCAGGTACTGGCGTTTTTTCACCTACAGGACAATACATATGAGCTGTTGTTCTTTCTTACTCATTACTGCTTCTCTAAGAAAACATATATGTTCGAAACTAAGTTGTTCATGCTTTGAGGTGTTGGATTTAATATCTGATTTGCTTGTTTATATGTAGGTACTTGAAAAGAGGTGTGAATGAAAAAGGGCGTGTAGCTAATGATGTTGAGACTGAACAAATAGTGTTTGAAGACCTCCCTGAAGGAAGCGCAATGCAAATAACTTCCGTTGTGCAAAACAGGGGTTCCATACCTCTTTTTTGGTCACAGGACACTTCAAAATTGAACATTAAGCCAGACATCATATGTAAGCTATACTGATACGGTCATAGCGATTTTCCATATTGATTTGGGATTCCCCGTCTTAATTAAGTAACACACTTTGTGTTTTTTCAGTATCAAACAAAGACCAGGACTACCAGGCCACTAGACTTCACTTTGAGAATCTTGTCAGGAGATATGGAAAGCCAATCATTATACTGAATTTGATCAAGGTACAGTTTCATGCATTTGATGACACACAGCTTGTAGTTTCTTAGAGCACGTATTTATGTTAATTATAAATTTGAAAAAGTCCTTTGTCTTTTTCCTGATGGATGTGTTGAAAAGACTGAAGAGAAGAAGCCTAGAGAATCCATACTTCGTGCAGAGTTTGCTTTTGCAATTTCCTTGATCAATAAAGATTTAACGGAAGATAACCGCTTGAAGTTTCTGCACTGGGATCTGAACAAATACTCAAAGACGTACGTTAGCTTTTATGTTTGGTGCTTACTTTCAATTTTGATTTGACCATGTTATTGACTTATATGTGATTTCCTTTTTTAAGCAAACAAGTAGATGTCTTATCGCTTTTATGCAAAGTGGCTGCATATGCACTCAACTACACTGGATTTTTTTCCTGCCAAGTTGCACCAACTTCAGGGTCAAATGGGTTGTTTAACTATTCGAATTCCAAGTAAGTTATCTAAGCCATCAAAATTTAGATATATTTTTTTCTTATGTTAGTAGCAGGAAGTGAACAGACAACTAAATATCTACCGAAATCTTGATGCAGGCATAGCGACGGTGGCAATTCAAGTGTTTTGGACCACTCTGATGGTCTCCAGGCATCATTTATTGAAGGAAAGAATAGTATTAAAAGCAATAATCTTGGAAATCGCCCAATATTCCAAAGAGGTGTTTTGAGAACCAACTGCATTGATTGTTTAGATAGAACAAACGTTGCCCAATATGCGTTTGGGTTGGTTGCTCTTGGGCAGCAATTGCATGCTTTAGGTTTTATAAATGACACAACCGTTGACTTGGATTCCCCTTTGGCCGAGGATATAATGAGACTATATGAAAGAATGGGTGACACACTTGCACTACAATATGGTGGATCAGCAGCACACAATAAGGTACCTCTCCTAATGATGGTACACAGATTATTAGAAACTTTGTTACTATCCTTTGTTTTCATTATCATTATTTGGAATTTGAAACAGATCTTCTGTCAGAGAAGAGGTCAATGGAAAGCAGCTACTCAGTCCCAGGAGCTGTTCAGGACTCTACAGCGGTACTACAGTAATGTCTACATGGATTTTGAAAAGCAAGACGCAATCAATGTGTAAGTTCTCTTTTTGGGTAAAAGGGGAAAAATGGGTTTCTTGCAACTAGTCTACCTTTCCCTTTTTGTTTGAGTTGACAGGAATGGGAGTATCTACCATCTTCGACTTTTGTGTTTTAATAGTATATTAGTATTTAGGGAAGCTTCCCTGTTTTTTTTTGGTATTCCCGGAGAGATATTTTAAAAAATCTTGTTTGTGCAATTTTTTTGTATCTGTTAGGGGTAGTTATCGTATCATCTTGTTTCTGACTGTAAAAATTCATTGGGCTTTATCTGTGAGCAGGTTCTTGGGTTATTTTCAACCTCAGTCTGGTAAACCAGCTCTTTGGGAACTCAATTCAGATCAGCATTATGTTATAGGAAGGCAATGTTCCAATTTTGCAGATGAAAATGAAAGGTGATTTTGGTACTTGTATTGTGTTATCTCATTTAAATTTTAGTGTCAAAGACGATATTAGAGAGGAGATAGGATTTAAAAAGCAGCAATCTCTAGTCATTCAGAATTTTTTGGAAGAGAAGAAAACTATTATAGTTGGTTCTAGCTCTTTGTTTATGTCGTCAAATTTTGCATTTTTCTTTACGTTATAGTGTGTTCTCTTTCTTAAATAACAAAGGTCTCCTGGTCGAAGTACACAAGCTTTCAGATCTACGTTAATCTTCCATCCCTGATTAAAACATCGTTAAGACAAGATTTACATCTAGAGATATGACAGACGATCTAACTTTGCAACAAACTCTTTAGCTGTTAGAATTCATGTTTGAAAACTTTTGAAGTTGTGCGTGATCATCACCTTCTCTAACCCTAGCATGTGGAGATTGGCACTTCTCATGTCAAGTTAAGACTAACAGTGTCTCCAATAATCAAGCTTTAATTGAGTGTTTAAAGTAGGAAATCTTAATTTTACGTGGCTTAGCACACAAGTCGGTAGCTACTTCACACTTGTGAGGAAGTCATACTGAACATCGTCCTAGAAATCTTGTTGGTATGATTTTCAATCTATGTGCTTTCCATCATCAACAGATTCTTAAATTTGGAGCATGAACAGATACCGACAGCTTCTTGTTGATGTGATGGTATCTAGAACTTAAAACTTTAGTTATAAATTCTAGGTAGTTAATTTAATATCATTACCTTACAAATCCATAACTGGGTATGCTACCTATCTAAATAGCATAGCTTGTGTATGGTAAGGGCAGTACTAAATTAATTTCTAGAAGCTTAGAATTCAGAGATTGAAAATTTCCGGGGTAAGTTTTCATCCCAAAATTAAAATTAACAGTTAGTCTCCTTTAATCAGGCTTAATTAAGCGATGAAGTAGGGAAACATTGATTATACATGGGTGTAGTACACAGTTAGATAGGTCGCTATTTCACATATACGAAGGACTTGTAAATAACATATTCCGATAGTTCTTGTTGATGTAATGATGTCTGAAGCTGTATACTTTAGTTAGGCAATAAAGATGGTTACTAAAAAATCATTCCCTACAAACCTTAATAACAATACTTGTATGTATGGCAGGGCGGTACTGAAGAGGTCACTATCAGATGGCAACATTTTTGTTGAAAGCAATTCTGAAATTGAAGAAAAAACTGATGTTGGACAGACTGAATATTTTGCGAATCACCCTTCATTTGATAAGTGGAATGGTGGTGGTAGGAAGGGTATTTCTGAATCAACACCAGAAATCTCAACTTGTGAGACTGACTTTTCCTATTCCAGGTGAATTTTTGCCACTTTTCCTAATTGTACACCTTTCAAGAGTGTCCTTTAACATCTGACTAAGCCTATCTGGCAGATCAGTTTTTAATATATTCATACAACGCGCACAAAGCAAAAGTAATTAACCTCTTAAGTAAATTGGTTTAATTTATTGGGAGTGGTTCTAATTCTATACTAGGACTATTTAGTTCATTTATATACAGTAACAATGTGTAGATCTTGATCATTTGTATCTTGCTCAGTTTCTTGTTGCCTTGTGATCTTGGAGTATTTCCACTATTCACAGAAAAGTGACATCTAAATGGCGAGTTTTTTTTTTTTTGTTTTGGGCGCAAGTCAATTGCAGAATGATGTTTCAACACTGGTTTATGTTAGGAAAAATTGAGAGGACTCAGTTCACCTTTCAATGCCATGATGAGGCATTTTGTCCATAATATTACTCTTTTTCACAGTTCTTGCGTATATCAGTAGATCTATTCTAGTTTGCCAGTTTGGTAACTCTCTTCATTACCTTTGGTTATTGGATATCAACAGGTGTGCTTGGGAGATTGTAGTTATGTCATATGTTGGTTTCCACTTTCAGTATTTGCTTATTCCTGTTTGTCGTTGGCTATTTTTGGTAGGTATACCCCTTCAATGTCAACCAGACAGCTTTTCCCGGATATTCAACCGGATCAAACCCTTGACAGCAATTTTGTTTTTAACAATAAAAAGGAAAAGCAATTGTTGAAATGGTCAAATTTTCTTGATAAGGATTTGCTTTCTTCATCTGGAAATTCATGGGAAGAAGACGCATATGAGAGGTGATTCTTGAGACTTTCTCACTATATGTCTTGTTACCTGTTACTAAATTTGTGCACTTTCATTTAACTTTCCAATAAAATAGTTTAAACCAAGAAAAACATGTGCTAATGTTTTAGTTACTTCTGACTTGTTTCCCGTCCTATATTTACTCACTGCATTGTTGTCCTCACTTTTAGCTCTATAGCTGTAACTAGGGGTGAGAATGAGGCAAAATTTTCATGAAAATTTCGTGTTCGTTTCGTTAAGATCTCGGCTCAGTTTCATTCATTACTAAATGAAATGATAATGAACGAAAATATACATTTCGTTTAGTAAACGAGGTGATAATGGTCACAGCTCTTCGTTTCGTGAAATTTCACTTTTTAAGCTTATAAGCCGGCTTATTTATGGCCGAAAAAACTGTCTTCATCCCAAACAACCAAATAAGCTAAATCTTTAAAGGTGCCAACCAAATGCACTTAAGTTATGCACTAAAGAGTACACAACCCTGAGATTAAATTGCAACCAAACAAGCCCCAAAGCTGGAAATTTTGAAAGAAAAAAAAACATTTTTTTATGACAATACGTACTTGCGTCTGCGATGGCATAAGGCGCGGTTAGTCCAGTAAACCTCAAACGAAACAATAACGAAAAAGCTCAAACTTAACGAAATGAAAACAAAATAGACCGTTTTCGTCTCGTTTCGCCTCATTATCAGCCCTAGGCCTGTAACCTGTAAACTGGTTGTACATAAAGCCGCGGTTAAACGCAAAACTTTGTCTTTAGTTTCAGACTCACATAAAAAGACTTGCATATGGTAAAGTTTAAACCTCATGTACTCTGATCTTAAAAAATAAAAGAAAATATTACATTTGATGCATAACAATATACCTACTGTTTTCGTTATGGGTAATGCTACACATACGAAAACCACATGTTTTAGAGGGTGATATGTCACCATCTCATTGGACCCATGTTTGACTGGAGACCTTTGTTTTTCTCAATTGGTTCAGTATTTGTATGGAAGAGTGCCTCTCATATTTGCTTTCAAAGATTATCGGGCACTTCCCTTTTACCAGCAATCACTTTGTTTCTGATTAGTAATTATGCTCTTCAAGAGGTGCTCTTGTTTCCTGGTAAAATGGTATTCACATGATAAAATTGGATGCTGACGATTGATTATAAAAAATTTATGCTCTCAATACTTTTTTGTATTGCAGATCTACCCTGATAAGCTCCTCTCCAGTTGCGAATTTGTCATCAGATAGCTTTGCGGCAATAAGTAAAACAGAATCAGACTCCTCTCTGCTTGAGCCTGGATCGAGCTTGAAGGTCTGTAATTCTTTACATATTATTTGGTTTAATCCAGCAATGACATATGCAACGCACCTTAATGTAGAAAGGGTTTAAGCTCAATCTATGCTACTCCTTTTTTTTTTGGGCGTGGAAAGTAAAAACGGAAATCTATTAAAACCAAAAAAAAATATCGTGTGTCCCTGAATTTATATACTTACATAGTCGTATGCATTTTTATAATTAATTGCTACATCTACTTCTTTCGCACTTGGGGGTCACTTCTTTTTTGTTGTCGCAAGTCACACCCCAAAGAAAATAGAACCAGCAGTCATACTCCAGGCCTCAGATTGAGATTAATCCAATGCGTATTATACTTTCATAATGAGTCGCGCATATAACTAGTGTTTATCATCTAGGCATGTTTGTTTGTTCTAAAAATCTACCGTCTCTTGTTTAGCATAATTTGACTCCAAAGTTGTTGAATTGCAGTAACATGAAAATGAGTTTGTCTAGACCGTCTTTTCCCTTGATATGTGACTTTTTGTAGCATCTCTACTCTATAGATTGCTGCAGTCGTCAAGTTTAATCCAATGTAGAATGCTTGCTTACCAGGACTGATGACACTCATTTTGATTTTTTCCAATTAAACAGAACCCTGATGTTCCAGAAGAGTATTCCGAGAGGTTCGTGAACTGGGTTAGTTATGGAGAATTGTTCCATTGAAAGATTTACGCCAGTCTTGCAGATCAGAGTTACGGTCTCTTGCCATTATATCCCGATTCCCATCCAAAGGATGTGAATTTCTTAGCAAAGAATAGATGGCGTGAGATCAAACATTAGAGAGATATGAGATAGAATACATCCGATACAATATAAAAAAAAAAAAAAAAAGGATAAGCATCAACAAAAGAAACTTGTAAATTATTGTGCCATTCTTAAATCTTAACCAGTTTGCCTTGGATAGGTAGCAAAAATACCAATTGTTGGGTTTGGGAGCTTAGTCCCTCCAGTTAGTTCATAACTTTAGAAAAAGGGTCTTATAATTGTAAATAAGTTTTCTTTAAAATGGTCGGATAGGTTAAAAACCCAAAATGACACTTGGAATTTTCTTGTTACAAGATCTCATTTTCATTTTTTATGGGTTCGATTCGAACAGTTCATCTCTTTTGTTCTAGATTTTATACTTGACTTTATGTACTGATTATGACATGTGATTGTCGCCATCAGATCCATATTATGGATCGGATAGTTCTATACTATCATGGTCTTGTGGGTTTGGAAAACCAAGTCGGCAGTCAGATGGATTCAATTTATGAAAAATTACCTATCTATTGCTTTTGCTGTTTATGTCCTTGGTATAGTAACAAGTGTAATGAAATTGGTAAGAATTGGTGCAACTTGTTTTAAGAGTTGAAATTTTGCCATGTCGCGGACCCTGGCATAAGTCACATGTTCATTTGTGTATAATCTATTAGCTGCTCGGATGGCTACCGGCGAACCAATAAATTTTACATGGACAATAAGTTCAAAAGTAAACAGGTCTAGAAAGGCATACGTACAAGATGGTTGGTTTACGACATGGTTGATAATGATTACCTCACCTTTCTATGTGCTATCAGATACGATGCTGCTAACAGAATAGCAGTTTTTGATGGAGATAATTCTACGGTGGATTGTGGAGCATTGAAGTTGAACGGTCCAGGGAATCTGAATTATCCATCTTTCTCGGTTGTATTTGATTCGAATATGAAAGTGGTCAAGTACAAGAGGTTCATGACAAATGTTGGGAAGACGGATGCAGTATATGTTGTGAAAGTGATATCACCACCATCTGTTCAAGTTAGTGTTTGGCCTGAAGAGCTGGTGTTCGGGGAAGAGAAAAAAACACTATCGTACGAGGTGGCATTTACTAGCATTTTAGGAGTGGGAGACGAGAGAGTCGGTTATGAAGGGGGATATGGGTCAATTGAGTGGAGTGATGGGATTCATAAGGTAAGGAGCCCAGTTGCTGTTGGGTGGCGTGTCAACGTTGATGCAGTGAGTTCGATTTGATCCTCTACTATTTAAGTACCCAGAAAGATAAAAAGAACATTGAAGACTTGGGTGATATTCTGAGATAAATTAATGTAATCTGATTTATTGAGTGTAAATTGTGTACAGGAAACTCGTGTGTTTACATTGTACTTATAATTGCGGCTACCGCTACATATATTACAACTGCAACTCCACAAAGAAAAGAATGGATATATCCTGTCTTATCTTATGAGAAATGAATTCCGCTGTTAATATTTATTTAGTAAAACGGTGCATTCAGCCATACATAACATTTCTCTGTTATCTACTTATTAATCAACAACATGGTTTTGTAAGACAAGGCCACTTATAATTAATAAGCTTCTCTCAGGAACCCCCCCAAGTACAAGCTAATCAAACCCTTCCATATTTCCTCCGACTGTATGAAGGTTAACGGTTTGTTAGCAGGGAAGGGGGAATAACCGATCTGATGGCAAAGAGGACTGATCCTTTATGGTCTCCACACGACTCAGTCATCCCAGCAGATCGATCTCTATGCCAAAGCCACCAACAACTCTAGTCTGTCTCATCATGGATTTTGCTTTATCAAGTTTTTTCTTTAAACAAAAATTACTTTGTATTTGGGGTACTTTATGTTCTGAATTTCTCCACTTTACTCGTTATGTTGGATTATGACTAACAAACAAAAAACTCAACAACAGCTCAAAACTCAAATCAGTACCTTATATTTCTCACATAATTAATTATTTCTGCTCTAAACTTTGAACAGAAATGTATCTCTGACTAGCTTCTTGCAATGCTTCAATGTGCTCGAACATAAACTAACTAAGCAAAAATTTTTACATTCAAAATCAAACTTAGCAATTGATAACACGAGTTGCTACCTACCATTTCTAACATTAATCGAATGTTGCACGCAAACAAGTAATTAGCTTTTGACAGAACAAATAACATTTTAACACTGAACTCTGATTAAAGGTAATGAAAAGAAAGACAAGAGAATTGCTGGTTGTTGTTTGATTAATTTTGGTCATGAGAGGATTCTGGGCTTAACCTCCACTGGCAAAAGGCAATAAATTGTTTGGAAATATTTTGTAAACACCCATACTATTTTGAAGAGGTTTTTTTTTGTAAGGTGAAAGAGATACATACGTGGTATGGAATGAAAAGTTGGCATGTATATTGATTCAAAATAGATGGTTAATAATTCCGAAAGTACGTCTAACCCTCCCCATATCATTAAATTAGTTATAGCCTTCTTAGTTTAGAAAATATATTTTATATATAGCTTAATCAATGAAAAACCTACCCTCTGGAAATTTATCACATGATGTCAAGTCCGATTAAATGTAGAAAGTAAGATTGCAAATGAAATTTAGTTTCAGCTGATGGTTCACATTTTCTAATCACGCATGGTTCGTTAACAGGAGACCGAATTTAATAGCGATAAAATCTGATTAAGTCGGAATGGTCTAAATTTTTTATATGGATTTTATGACCATTGATTTTAATCGTATTATGTATGTAGTAATTTCCATGTAGTTGAACAGCTAACAATATTTGCTTGCACAAGTTTTAAAATATAGCAATTGGATTGATGCTACGATATGGTTAAGTAGACGTAATCTGATAGAACATAAAAATCAGACCTGAATATTTTATTCGGGTCATAATCAACCCACTTTATAAATGGGTATCCAACGCTTAAATGGGTCATCTCATACTTTTTATAGGAATTGAGGTGTTACTACCAAAATCCCAAACCCAATCAAATGGGGACCCATGTCTGAAAAATCCCTGGGATGAAGACATTTGTCAATATCCTAGAAGGCGCAGTTGCCTATAAATAGCCAACTACCCCTCCTAGAAAAGGCCCCAGAAAATCTATCAAAAAAATATAGAGAGAAGTTAAGAAAAGAGAGAAACTAACCAAAGCATATCACTTCGAGAAATAAACCGAGAAAAGACAGCCGAACACCGAATAAAAGAGGAGAAAGATCAAGACGAGAGATTAAATAGTTATATCGAGCATAATTGTAAAACCGAAATACTAATCCGAGCAAATGTAATAGTCCGAACAAGGACAATAATCCGAGCAAATGTAATAGTCCGAACAAGGACAATAATCCGAGCAATAATAAAGATCAGGAAGTATCATTTATTCACGGTTGATTTATCATTATATCATTGTTGAAAAGCCTAACGCGACCGACCAAAGTTATGGCTTTATCATAATCAATATTATATAATTAACATCCATATTCTAACTTCGTGTGCTACGATGCACGGTTGATGTAAAACACACAATTACTAGTTTTGTTGATATATATTAATATTTGTTTCTAACATACGGAAGATTCAATATTTACGCAATATAGTATGAACTTCATGATGTTAATTGTATTTGTTGTCACAAGGGAATAAATATCAAAATTATTTAAATAGGCGGATGTGTACTTACATATTTCATTCATCTGGTGTAAGTGACTAATATATATAAAATATACTATTAATCGTTGTCGAAACGTTGCGTATGCGATACGTAGTGATATAGATATAGATATAATTCCGACAAATAAACTTAATATTTTTTTTTAAATTTAAATATCGAATAATTAAATATAATTAATTAACAATCGTATATAAAGAGTAACATAACGTATTACTCTTATAAAAAATACATAAAAATTTTGTTTTGAATATAAATGTGTGAAAAATAACATTTTTTAAGTTATTTATGTATTTGAATTGAGTGATAGCATTTAAGAGTAATTACAATATTAGAGTGATGGTATTTTTTAAAAATTTAAACAAAATTGGACAGTCTCAAAATGATTGGCTTGACTTATATTAATAGCATGATATAAATGCACAGAACCTTTTATGTTTTTGGTTCCGGGTTCAAGTACGTGGCTATAATATTAATCATGCCAAAATGTTTAAATAGTTAGATACAACAAGCCCACCCTCCATCCTACCCTTAATTCACATCTCAATTATATATTTATAGTAGATAGATCCAAATTATTATAAATACTTCATAAAATTGTTAGTTGTTGAGGAGTCATTAATTGATTTAGACTGCTGAAATCTATATATATATATATATATAGAGCTACCTTTACCCAACTATTTAAGTGATCCCCTCGATCTTCATTCAATAATTCCAAAAATTAATAGAAAATCAACAGTTGTTTATATCTTAATTTCTAAAATTTACACAAATCACATATATAAATAAGGGGCACGGAGACACCTTTTTCGGTGCTAAACTTTGAAATCAAGCTGGTTTAGATTGAAACTAATTAAGATAAAATTTAAAAATGAAATAAATAATAATAGTCTAATTAATTCTGATTGGGATCCGGTGAGTTCCGGGAAATACAGACTATAATATCCCGCAGCCAAACAAGGTAGATCTGCCTAAATGTGAGTTAAATACTTTGCCAACCCCTAGTTGCGTTTAATTAATTGATAAACATGAGTGAGTGAGAGCTACATGTTTAATGAATTATACTAATATATGTTATTTTTTTTATTTATTTTCAATCAATATCCCAACTTTATTAAAATTAAATAAATATTTAAAACTTGTGGGCCAATCCCCCATAATTATCATTCCGTTTAAGAAAGCGGTAACAAAAAAAAGCCCGAAAAATCAATCAAAACAGCCAAACAAACCATAATACTAACAGTTCAAATTCTTCAATCATTTTAATAAATTTTTTGCTACTATGACTTGCTATTTACTCTTTATACCCCTTATCCTTATATCTCCACTTGTAGCTCCATGATTAATGTGATCTAAAGAGCAAATTTAAGAGCAAAACTTTTACTTAAAAGATAAGAATTTTTATATTAGCAAAATGCAAAAAAACCATGCTCGGTGCATACATAAAGAACTTGCATAAAGCAAATAATACAAACCAAATGCACCGAGGTAAAAGCCTTAATATCGTAACAATAATAATCCAACTAAGTTTCGCAAAAAGAAATATTATAAGTACTTACTCTCAGGCAAGGAAACTCCTTTTGATCTAACAGATAAACTGCATGAGTGTGATTCGGAAGGTTCTTGGCTGTAAAAAAGGTGTTATCGAGCCAATTAGCACCTTGTTTTGCTAGAGCATCTGCAAGCTGATTTTTGTTCTCTGTAAATATGACACAAATCACTGCTAACCAAACTCATTAATGCTAAAATATCAAGCCAAATAGCGTCAAATTTAGATACTGCTTTTATCTTTTTAGCCCACCAATTATATAAAATTTCTGAATCAGTTTCCAAATAAAATATTACTCATGTCAAGACTATAACAAATGGGTACACTATTTCTAATTGCCATCAATTCTGTATATCTGTCAGTGTGATTGCCTAAAAAACAAGAGAAAACAAAAATTAAAAAATCATTTTTTATAATACCACCACAAACACTTTTACCTGAGTTTTTATATGCAGATTCCTCGCAATTGAGTTTCAATCTACCATTAGGAGGGCATTTACAATACAATAGCTTGACCATTTTCATATTCCAAGAAATAGGATTAATAATAAGATACTTAAGAGTAGCAACTTGGAAAATCTGAATAGGAGATTTAAGTTTAATGAGAAAATTAAGATTTCTTAGTCATTTATTAACCTTGTGAATAATTTCAGTGACATTCATATCAATATTCTCAAATATGAAATTATTATTACTAATTAATTCCCAACAAATTAAGAAAGGAACCAAACCTGTCCTACTTGAGCATTATCAAAATATTTAGACCAATTATTAATATAATTTCTCTGGCTACCGAACAAAATACGTTAGTGTTACCAACACATAATTAAATTAATATAGGGGTTCGTTATGGTGATTAAAAAAACTTACTACGTACATAACGTCGACATATGCTTTGCTTGATCCATATTTCTATCTATACTATTGTAATAAGCCAACCCAAGATTTGTTTAAGGCTGCCAAATTTTATCATTTTTTTCCAAAAATACCCTTACACTTTTTTATTAATTACCACAATACTATATTATCATAAAAAATAGAGAAAAAGTAATAAGTAATAACACTTTTTATCCATATTTAAGCTCTCAAAATTCTTTTGACTCTTCTCATCTTATACTCTTATATTTTTTTTATTCTCCAAATATTTGTATCATAACTACACTTATTTTTTAAATTTTATCGTATTACGCGTCTCACACGCAAAGCGTGGGGCACGATTAGTGGTGTTTATATAAACCCCGGCCCTAACACCCATCCCTTCACTTTCATCCCCAACTTAAAAACAATATTATCACAAATTAAGTAGTAATTCAGTTCCAATGGTTTCTTACTACCTTACCTTTTGTCTTGCTACCTCTGCTATTATTCTCATAACAGCCTTTCTCCGCCGCTGGAAAACCCCGAATCTGAACCTTCCGCCAGGTCCAAAACCATGGCCCATTATCGGAAACCTCAACCTTATGGGCTCACTCCCCCATCGCTCCCTCCACGAACTCACCCTTAAATACGGTCCCCTTATGCATCTCCGTTTTGGCTCTAAAGAAGTTGTTGTTGGGGCATCCGCTGATATAGCCAAAACTATGCTCAAGACTTTGGATGCTAATTTTGCGGATAGGCCTCAAAACGCTGCTGGAAAATATACTACTTATAACTATTCGGATATAACCTGGTCCCCTTACGGCCCGTATTGGCGCCAGGCAAGGAGGATGTGCTTGGTAGAGCTCTTTAGTGTTAAAAGGCTTGACTCCTACGAGTATATTCGTGCCGAAGAGACAAAGTCTTGTTTGAAAAAGTTTTATAAGCAAGGAGATGACGAGTTTTTGCTCAAGGATGAACTGTCTACGGTTAGCTTGAACGTTATTAGCAGGATGGTTTTGGGAAAGAGGTTTTTTCTTTTTGTCAATTTTTACTATTCAGTATGTGATTGTTGCCTTTGCCTAACAATTTTTTTTTATATATATAAAATATGAATCTCATCTGTACAGGTATCTAGACGAGTACGCAAATCCGATTGTGAAACCTGACGAGTTCAAGGAGATGTTGAACGAACTTTTCTTGCTTAATGGAGTGTTGAACATTGGAGACTCGATTCCTTGGATAGCGTTCTTGGACTTGCAAGGCTATGTCAAGAGAATGAAGGCTTGCGCTAAGAAATTTGATAGATTTTTGGAGCACTTGTTGGATGAACACAACGCCAAGAGGAAACAAGAAGGGAAAAACTTTGTCGCAGAGGATTTGGTTGACGTATTGTTGCAACTTGCCGATGACCCTGATCTTGAGGTCAAGCTGGATAGAACAAGTGTTAAAGCCTTCACCCAGGTATATATAAAGCGGCATAACAGTTTATAGTCTGGTTGTTGCATACACACACGTATATACAAACTTTATTTATATGATCCTGGTTATTTTAGAAGGCGCATTTGTTAAAATTTAGATTGAAATTCAGATAAAATTTATAAAAGAAAAAACAACACTTGATGATTCTTGACATGGATTGCCTTTATCTAATCCTGTATGTATATATAGGACCTCTTAGCCGGTGGAACAGAGAGCTCGGCGACGACAGTGGAATGGACAATTTCCGAAATGTTAAAGAACCCACAGACCTTCAAAAAAGCCACTGAAGAGCTAGACCGAGTCGTTGGAAGAGAAAGATGGGTGGATGAGAAAGACATGTCCAACTTACCATATGTTGAAGCCCTTGTCAAAGAGACCTTCCGCATACACCCAGTCGCTCCTATTCTTGTTCCCCGCCTAGCTCGAGAAGATTGCCAACTCAACGGCTATGACATCCCAAAAGGTATACACCTTAATATAGCCTCTTTCCAAAATTAAACAAACTCTTTTATAATTTTAATTTTAATTTTAATTTGCAGCATAGAGTGTCAAAAAGCTCAAAATCAGTACTGATTTCTTTTAAATTACGACAATATATAGGAGAGTACAAGTGCTGCAATTAAAAATTTCAAGTAATGTACAAATTCCATTTTTTTATTTTCAATATGGGGAACCGCAAATAGCTACATAGAAATTTTGCAATTGCGAGAGGACGTATTTTCTCATAAATTTAATAATATAGTCGACCCAGGCATTTGCAATCAAGTCTCGGTTTGATGATGACTACAGAGGGACCTCAACTCCACAATCCCATGTCATCACACTTAGTTGCTTCGCTACCTGGTTATTTTCTCCAAGAATCAAATTGTCTCCTCATCTTTGCGGAATAAACTATAGAATTTATTACAAAATATATAACGAGTCTTGTTTTGCTAGTTTATTTGGTAAATTTAACTTATTTCTTATGATTGTAATTGGAAAGGAACGGAGATCCTCATTAACGCTTGGTCAATTGGACAAGACCCCAAAGTTTGGAAAAATCCAGAAGCTTTTTCCCCCGAGAGATTTATTGGAATAGATCTCGATGTGAAAGGGCAACATTTCGAGTTGTTACCCTTCGGTGCAGGAAGGAGAATGTGCCCCGGATATATGCTCGGATTAAAGGTGATTCACTCGACCTTGGCTAATCTTTTACACGGGTTTGAATGGAACTTACCCGGACATATGAAGAGAGAGGATTTAAAAATGGACGAGATTTTCGGCCTTTCAACGCCTAGAAAAATACCGCTCTGCGTTGTGGCCAAACCTCGACTTGCCCCTCAGCTCTATGCTGGACTTTGACAAGAAGTCAAAATAATTTGGTTGATTTATACCGACAAAGAAGTTTGAATAAGGAAACATGTAACCATGTAATAATGTTTGTAAAAGCATGTGTTATCATGCTTTAGTTGAATTCACAATGTCAGGTTATGTAAAACTTGAGTATTTGATTTATGGTAATAATGCTTCAGTACTTGTTATGTTTTTCTTTTGGTTCATCTACAAAGTTCAACATACTACCAAAGCATATCACGATTCACAACAGAGTAGTTAACTTGTAATAATAGCATTACGACATATATATCAAAGATCGGAAAAAAAAAAAACACAAACAAACAAACAAACAAACTACTCTCATCCCAGGATTTATAAATTTTACAGCTTCATAACTATATTTTACAGAGGTTGAGATGAGAACAGAAAACTGAAACAAAAAAAAAAAAAAGAAGAAGAAGAAGTTACTAGTGTGTGAAAGATTATTGCTTGCTATCAGATGCGACTACTCCCCACAAGGAACAAAACGACACAGGCTGTGACTTCCACCACAACCCGATACACGAGGTGGTCTCTCTCTCCTCGTCCTCGTCCACCCTCATCTCCCAACCTCCGTCATACTTCCTTAGTAAAGTCCGAGCTTCATCAATTACGTCCTCTCCAAATCCTTTTGGAACAAGCCCGCATCTTTTCATCCTATCAAACCACTTGTCTCTTCCCTCATTCATCTCACACATGCTCGTCAACGCCTTTGCAGCCTCCCCTTCCATCACTCTCCTCTCATCACTCTCTCTCCCTTTGAACGCCGCACTCGTTGAGTCTAGAAACCTCCACAAAAACTCCACCCTCCTGTTAAATCCTGTCGCATAATCCCCGCTACAGCTTATGCAGCTGCACTCGCTGTTGTTCTCGCTTAAGATCACTCCTTTTGGCCTCAATCCTTTTATCACCTTCAAAAGTTCCGATCTTTGATCCGGGTTCTGATGACTCAACTGATGCAGCCTAAATTGTGCACATACTATCAATGTCTCTTCAGGAGATGAATTTATGACCTGGGTATTTAGATTCTGTAACTGGGTATCGTCCAATCGATTGATCTGCAAGTTGAGGTTCAACGACTTCGCAAATCCTAGCAGTTGGGGAGAGTTGTTGTGTCCGGGTAGCCCCGTTGCGAAAGGCCCGTCCCCACCACCGCCAGAGCCTCCTACGACGGTGAGGCGGACTTGAGGAGGAGCCCCACCAGGACGCCTAGTCAGAGCCTCAAAAAGGGTAGGCCATTGTATTCCATGAGATACCCCGATATCAACTATATGTAGGCCTGAGTTCTTCCCTTGTTCCGATAGTATCTGTAGAATCGAAGCGTTTGCTATCTTGTTTGGAAACATGAAGTAAGGGCTGACCTCGTCAAACCTCATAAGCGACTTTTGAAAAGCTTGGGGCTTGGTGGTGGCGAAGGTGATCTGTCCGCCAGTACCAACGGCACCAGACCCAGACCCGGAGAGGTGGTGGGTGAGGGCTTTGAGCCCATGAGCAGCCAGCCTGTGGTTGGCATCTCCAGAAGGTGAGGCCAGCTCATGGAGCACATACAACAGATGCTGTACGCGTGTCAGGTTCCCTGCGGTGATAGCAACCGCACACGGGTTGAGGAGCTGCTCCGCCCACCTCCCTTCTCTGCTGTTTCCGTTATTGCAGTTTCCTCCCCCGCTTTTGGCGTTTTGTCGCTTTGACCCCCCTGGTTTCTTTGCGGTCCCATCCTCTGCCTCGTGGGATCGACGACTCTGATTCTTCCTTGGGTTTGACGACGGATTTTCTACCACCACAGTACCATCGGAAGGTTTACGTTTCTTGGAAGAATCAGAGAGCTGTGGGCTGTTGGGGACGATGGGGTTTGATGGTGTGGCGCTTGTTCCGCTCGTAGAGCTAGTATACAGTACGTCATGATCGAAATCTTGGTTAGGTACCCACCAATCATCACTGTCGATCTCGACTGGGTTGTATATGTCGTCTAAAACTGACGGTAGAAATGATATCGACCCATCTAGCCAATCAAGGATATGATCAGAACTCGAATTTGGACCCGAGTCTTCCATTGTCATGCTTGTGTTTTTTCTTTTTAGTGTTTGCTCAACAAAATTGATACATAATTTATATATATATATATTGTGACTAGTGATAAGTTGAAACAACAGAGTTATAAGCAAATTTATTTAAAAGAGTTTTCCAGAAAGGACAGGTAGGAGAATATTGAATGGAGTTTGATAATGTCACCAAATGCAATATATTATTATGAGGATTTGTTGCTGGATCGAGATGTTATTAAAATAGTAAATATTAAGTTAGAAGAGATTGTAAACATAATTAATGTCTGTAATTTTGTCTTTGTGATTAAACTTATTCGTTTGTATGTTGTGGTTTGTAGCCTTGTTTTGTGGGTTTTATAAATAATAAAAAAAAAAGACAGTAATCGAATTTTAATGTATTGCAACTTTTACTTAATCCCAGACACAGCAATCTCCTTTCACTAATTCCTCGGGAATTTGATTTGGTTGTTTTGATATGATAAATAATAACTTCCCCCATTAATATTTTGGTAGTTGCATAACATGTTTCACCTCATCATGCTTCACAATTTATGCTCTGTTATGACAATATTAAGAAAAAAAGTTTATCATAAATAACCTATAGCTTAAAACTTTACGATAAATGCTTAAAATTTGTACAAATTGCACACTTATATGAAAGCTTATAAAACTATCAATTGAAAGTTACATTTTCATATGTAAATTGAAAAAAAAAAAGTAAGTTTTATAAATGTAAATTTAAAAATGATATAAAATTATCAAATAATGTGCTACAAACTAATAAATATAAGCTAAATCATTCTTTTTTTTTTTGCTATGTAAGTTCATTATTAAACTTATTAAAGAGGTATGAATTTTTTATTGATTAGTCTTATGCTAAAATAAAATAAAGTCTAATTAGATTCTAACTCATACAAAATTGGTTTATTAGATCCAAATTTATTTATGTACGATGATATTAACAAATTTTGATATTATTCTATATATTTAATTATACTTGAAGAAATAAATAAAAATGATAAATTATTAAAATTGAATTGTTAGTAATTATACTTTCAATTCATTAGTTTTGTAAAGATATACGTATATCATCCCAAGTTATACAATTCATATGATTTTCGATACTTCTATTCATTTTATTTACTAATTGTGCAACCCACTTAAACACATATTTTATATAAGCTTGTAATTTAAGTGTGTTTATATAAGTGTGTAATTTCTATAATTTTTAATTGTTTATCGTAAAGTTTTAAATTATACGAACCAAATTGAAACTTCAAGACGGTTTTATATCCAAAAAATGTAACGACGGGTCACTAAAATAAACCAAACAATAAATTTAGGTAACCAAAACAAATTTTTTTAAAATTGGGTCACTAATATTAAAATTGGCTAAAACTCATATCAGCTAACCATAATTAATCCTTAATTGCTTAACCACCCTATGAGTCATCATCGTTGCCCTAAGGAGTGCTATTTTTGTTAGATTAGTTTTTTTTCCAGAGTCAACTTGTTTCTATTGGCACAAAACTTCACAAGTCAGAAGGCTTGCTTTTAAGTTGACATTCATGATAATTTCTACTTAATTGATAAAAATTCTCTCTTTTTTTTTTTTTTTATGCAAGGTTTAGTACTACAACTTCAAATTTATACAGTGTAATGTTAAATTTACATAGTAAGGTTTAGTACTACATATTAGACTGATTATATAATGTCAGTAACAACAGTTCATTCCCAACAAACAAAGTAGTTCTCATATAATGTAAATCTCATTTTTCACTTATATAAACTAACAAATTAACCAAGGTTATATATATATATATATATATATATATGCTGCATAACTTATGCACATCCTTATCTCCTTTTATTTTTTTAAAGGAAAGTATATATATATATATATATATATATATATATATGATTAGGTTCAAACAAAAAATTAGCCGGTTGTGAAAATGACCCGACCTTGTGTTGTGAAATCATGATGTTATTAGTTTAATTACGTACGTAGCTCAAATACATGCCCGTTCAGCACTCATTGGACCCCACTTTAGTATCTTTTTATTTATTTGTTTGCAGATTTTAATAACTAATAAGCTCTTCTTAATTATTGTATTTTATATGTTTTGAGAAAATAAATCAGTTCGATCTCTATTAATTAGGTCTCCCCATTTTGATGGAACATATATAGTAGTAAAAAGTTCTCTGTGTGTAACAATTGATTCCAAACATGAACAAAAAGCAAACCTTTATATATATATATATATATCATGTGATCCATTTAAGTAACTTGTTTTACACTATTCTTTCCTCAATTGGAACAGAGAAAATTTTCTAAATTAACGTCATGAAAAGGTATGGAAAAAGACAAATTTAGACTTTTCCAAAGACATCAGACCCAAATTCGTAACCTTTTCACATTTTTAGCTGTTGATTGAATCGATATTAAAAAAAAAATTATATACTTGTATGCAAACAATCTGAACATACATACATAGTACGATTAATAGACTGTTCTGCAAAAATTAAATGACAAACGAACCATTGACACAAGGAGTTCTTGAATTCAAATTACAAAAAGAAACAAACTAGACTTTTAGAGATAAGACACTAATTAACATTCAGTGCTAACTCAGTTGAAAAATACATAAGCGAAAAAACAATTCAAGAAACAAACAAACTTTTTCCTTGAAATTAAGGCAAGGACATTAATTAGCCAGTTCCACCAAGGACACCTTTGAGCTTCTTGACCTGAGCAGCATCAAGAAACGTTGTCTTCTCCACCAAAACAGACGGCAAGTCATTCCCAAACAGCGCAAAGTCAAGTATCTGAAGCCCCGGACTCTGGCTATTGAAAAAGGGATAAGCAATAGACGGTATCCCACCTGCATTTATCTGAAAATGTAACAAACCTTGCGGGAACACCATGACATCACCTCTTATTAGCTTCTTCACATAAACCGAGTTGTCAGAAGCAATGAATCCTGCCAGAATGGAGCCCTGAATGATGATGAGGACCTCAGTAGCTGCAGGGTGGGTGTGCATCGGGATGACGCCACCTGGTGCCAAATCCAGCCTGGCAAGGGAAACTCCCAGACCGTTAACACCAGGGAACTGGGCATCGAACGCTGGGCTGACTGCCGCAGAGATGATGTTTGTGGTGTTTCCGCCTTTACGGAAACCAAGGAAAACAAAATCATCGACAGTGGCAGCCTTCTTGCAGGGATATCCTGCAGGGCCTTCAGCACCCTTCAGGTCTGCGACACAGAAGTCGAGTGCATTGGAGTGAGAGGACAAGAGAAAGAGCGAAAGTAGGATAAAAACGGTAAGCATTTTGCTAATGATGAATCTAGTTAGTTTGGTTAGAGTGTAAGAATGCAATTGGGTTGAATAGGTTTTTATAGAATGTAGATGATTATGGTGCCCACTTGAAAAGGAAGAGGCTTATCCCTTACACAATGCCTCTTAACGAATAGGAACCACAAAAGCTAACAATCAAAGCTGGCTTCTTGGTAAGACAAGAAACAAGAATCTACTTTTTGAGAAGAAAAAGAAGACCTTATCACTATGCATGTTGGTTTCGTTTCATTTGTAGCAGGCTAGGTAAGTTCCACAAGTTCAAAAGGATTTACTTAATTTCTGGTGTAATCATGAACATGATGAATTTATCACTGTGAGTTTACACTTAAAAACACTAAACAGAATGTGCATGGTCTCACTTTATAAATTCTAATTAGTTACTTTCTTTACTTTTTTGTTGTTCTACTACTTCATAATTAATAATTAAAGACTGCACGTATTACGTATATGAGTAAGCTACGTACGTACAAACAGACTACGGGAACTTGTCTTCATCATAGTACCACAAGACTGAGTGAAGCATAGTACGTATAACTCATCGTTATATCTGAATTTTCTCTTTTTCAGTACACATTATAAGCTTCATTATTATTATTTTTTATTTTTATTTTTTTGCAAAAGACCTAAATTTTATTAAAGAAAAAAAGAAAGTTCAGCACATGAGACATATTGCCCTCATGGTGGCATTTCAAATAGAAAGCTAATACAAGAAACATCAAATAAATCCAAATACATCAAACAAGCTTAGATTGAAGACTAACTACTCAAAAGTAATAACCTGCATAAGGTTCTTTGTAATCATCGTATCATTATCTTCAAGCCATAATAATTCATCCAAATTATTTCAGGAAAAACTCATCAAGCTTCATTATTATTATTATTATTGACATTGTCGTCTCAAAATATTTACAACTTAAATGTAACTTTTTAACATACTAGTTGCATAGAGTGACAGGCACAAATGAAAAGTAAGTGTGAGAGATGGTCCTAAAAAACACATGGGACGGGAAAAAAAAAAAAAAAAAAACATAAGAAGACAGTTTGACAGCTGACAAATAGCTATCTGAGCAAAATCTAGCTTCACCACTAGATGTGGCTAACACTTACTAAAATTTGTGGTCATCAACAATACCCTCATCGTAAGGTTAATTAAAGGTTTCAGTACAACGTACTTTTTTCCGAGGGTCGATCGGCCTTATTTAGAAATATTTTCATGATCCTTTTGAGAAGAATAAGAAATTCACACCTTCTTAAATTTACTTACATGTATTATATTGTTCAGCTTATACGAATATCAGAACGAAAACTAGTTCTAACATAGATTCTTACTTGAGAAGCTCAATGGGAGATCAAAAAAGAACTTAAATCTTTTAAATATTGATGTGTTGGTTTGGTGTCCTATTATACCACAGAAATTTGGTCAAGCCAAACCTTCAAACATTATTTATCCTCATGTCAAAAATCCTAACCAAAAGCATACCGAGATTTACCACTAACCACAGGGTTACACTTGCAATCAGGATAATCATCCTTTTCGATATTGATGAAACTCCTTTGTTGTACTAGTAAAATTACCACTCTCTAGAGAGTTAGAGAACCAAGTACCAACTTGTATCCACGAAAATGAAAGATCGTATTGTAGGATACATTCAGCCATGTTGGTTGAAGTAAACATATGAGTGAATCATTAGCAAAAGGCTATAATCTGATTCAACTTTCGATTAGAAATGCCCCTATTGAGTTAAGTTTGGGCCTTGATAGAAATACGCAGAAATCTCTTCCATGTGGCTTGGCCGGTAAAGTGGAAGAATCAAACATCTCACAGCCTATACTAATGAAAAAGGACACGTCACATTCGATATGGAGGGAATATATCTTTACTGTACATGTCCCATTTGAGTATGGACTGTTAAATTAATAAAGTTTGTGAAATTATATTTATCAAAATTTTGAAAACCTCAATCTCTAAACTACCCTTAGTTAAAATGGCAACAAATATTTTAAATAAATTTTAGCAACCATTCTATGATTTTCTCAACAAAAAAAAACTAACTGTTAATTCATTAAATTTTCCTTTTATTACCTAATTTGAATACCTTGATCGAGATGTCCAATTCATGATGTAAAATTCATTCTTAATTAACCGCATGACATGTTTTTATATACACATCTGATAAGCTATGCAGCACCAAAGTGGCTCCTGAAATTCCGAGCTCAGGTTTGTTGTTTCGCTTAAAATAAAAAGATCCGTACAACATCTAAATAACATCTTTAATTTCAGAAAGCAATTAAATCATTTGACATGATCTGGGAAATCCCCTTTCACAAGGTATTGTATAGGTTATAACCCCAAAACTATTGAAACTTTTACATTGATGGCCCGAGAAAATTCAAATCCGAACGATGAGCCTCGATAGATGACTTTAGTGGTTTAAACTTGGTATCTGATCAAACACATGATCCCTATATAGAGAAATGGGTGGTAATCATTGTAGAGTTTTAATGTTTAAATATTATTTATTACTTTTTTTACCAAAGCACCAGTTATATATATACACAGGTGCTTGTAATTTCTAATGTGAGAACCCTTTGAAAAATGCACTTATGCACATCCCAATCCAAAGGAACAATTAGAGAAGCAGTTGAAGTAAGTGTTCTTAACTTTTAAATTTTTAATGCTCACTAGCTACTTGGACAAACTTTGAGTTAGACTAAGACAGCAGTAAGTTAATGTTGTATGATAAAAAAAACTATTTTATTTTTGGTCATAAACTAATTTCCTTTAGAAGAAGTTTAATAGTAGAATAAAGGTTGTAATTTATACGAACTTTATCAGCTTGCTTCAATGCACTACCAAAAAACTAGGCCCGTCTAGATTTTTTCCAACTGAGTTGGGTTTGACTTTGAAGTATAAAGGCCAATTGTTATTATTTTTGGTAACCCCGTGGTAAGCGGGAAGGTGAGTGCATACCATCGTGGCAATGACATCCTCATCAATCGGAGAATTTTGATTTTTTAAAATTTTCACAATGTATTTTCATAAAAATATGTTAAAAACAACAATTTGACATCCCACATGTTTTGTTTTTATTTAATTTATTAGTTGATGTGAATTTTAACACCCCTCGTAATGTTTTTTTTTTTCCTAGCTTCGCCCGGGCTGGAGGCTAAGCAGAAACAAAATGAAAATAAAAGGCAAACTAGCCTAACTATATATAATCTATCTCGTCCCTTATAAGGTGGTCAACTCTGCCGCTAGTTAAGCTAGAATTGCAATAATAGCGGTGGGGAAAATGACCCTCTTCACACTCGTTCCAGGATTTTAACTTTGGAATAAGTATTAGGGGACAATTAATTATTACAAATAGAAAATTAAACTTTATTCTAAAAGTAAGGGCCAATTTTTCGTGAAGGTACTGATTACATAGAGCAGTTATTAATTATCATTTAGTATTAATTATACTAGTTAAGAGGATATTCAGCGAGATCACGTAACTAATGCTACGTACGTACGATGCAATGAATTTTATTTCAATCTCACCCAAAATAAAACACCTCCTCCTTATTACACATACACTAAATATTTAAGTAGATCATAGATGAAAGTCAACTTTCTCTAACATTAATTTATCTTGTGCATGGCCAATCGAAACTCCAATTTAAAAGTGGGAATAATAGGGTTTTATCAGAAGTTGGAGAAGAAGTACTTGCTTTCGTGTCAAATAATTCAGCGCTGACAAAATCAGACAAGAAATTCTCGTCCATATCAAAGTCCATATAACAATTCGATGGAACCAAAATCATTCCAAATCAATGGTGATGATCTTTCATCCTCAAGAGGCCTAAGACCTACCGCTACGTCATTATGAAATTTATCTTGGTAGACGGAAGAGGATGATCCGATATCGACACAATTATATTGGTCATACAAAATACGAGTGCACCGAGAGGCATTGGTGCGTATAGCACGTGATTCTTGTTCTGGTACGTGAGCGTTGGATCATCGGGGGTAGGTTTTGTTTCGACAGACTACTTTTAAATTTGAGGTCTGATGTAATGGTTGGAGTGCCTTTTAGTTTCTTGGTAATGCTCGTATTCCAATCGTTTTTTTTTATTTCATTTGTCTGTTCGTCCTGGAAGCCTCCCGGCTATCAAAGACCACCTGTACATAAATATTTGCATAATTTGTAGATGATGAAAAGTCTATTTTATATTTTTGGAAGTGAGATAATTTTATTATGATCGATATACTATGTATATTTCCGGTCATCAACCAGCAAATTACATTCACCACATGAAATTATTGGGATATAGGAAGTGACAAATTTCTGAAAATTGTTGATAATCGGTTGTCGTAAAATTTTAACAATATAATTAATTGCTATAATGTTGCCATAATTTAGCGCCACTAACCTAACAACAGTTTTCAAATTGTTTGGCTATCCCGACATTTTCTTGTATCGAGTTATGTGTCTCATGCAGTCCAAAATTTCTCTAACTTGTCATCATTAAAATGCCTAATATAATAACAAAAATGCTTAACTACCATTTTGATTCGTTATTATTATTATTATTATTATATATATATAAACTTTTATTAGGTTTGTAAAAAAAAAAGAGACCAATTAAGTATGAAAAGCACAACACATACTATGGTACGTACGTAAATAAGGAAAAGTTGTTAAGTTGTGACAGCAACCTAGTCAACAATGATATTAGACTGCCAAAAAATTTAAAAATGTATGAAAACAGACAGACACTTTTGTTGATGATATATATATATATATATATATATATATATATATAATATAATGGTCGTGTCTAATTTCGTAACACAATACTAACTGTCTGTGTTAACAATTTAACCACAGTAGTGTGTTAAAAAACAGTAGTATTGTGTAAACAATAATATAACAAAACGTCAGTGTTCAAACATTTTTGTTATAGTGTTTAAAAAAAAAAACATAGTGACATAATTGAACTCTCATTTTTGTTTGGTATATAAAAGAAGGCTACATCAAATTGTCATCAAATTCTCTTAGACCAAACTTTTCTGTTTTACTGGGGGGTTTTCCCCAATTTTTTTATTTTCTGATCAATTGATAAAAAAAAAAAAAAAAAGAAGTGGGTTTTAACTTAATTTTACCCACCATTAAAATAAAAAATATATATAGAGACAGAAATATGTGAAGCAGAAATTACATTATTTTGGGTTAATCATAAGGCTATATATATATATATTTTTTACCAACGTGCTGAAAATAAAATAATACACTATACGATCAAAAAGCTTACGTGAATGGACAAATTTGAATGCATGTGCACTTATTACAAACCTTTTACTCTCGTCTATGATTTTCATTTTCTGGTATAAGTTAAAATCATGTATGTCTAATCATATATAATTTTATCCAATTTATTAAGTCTAATCCTGTTTAATCCTATAAAATCATTTGATATCATGTACAATTTTTTTGATTTTTTAAATATTTTTTTTGTATATTTTTATTTTTTATGACATATATAACTAATTATAAATAAATATATGTAAGTAATTATAAATAAATACATATATATGAATGTTTTATAATTAAGTTGATTCATAGTCTATTTGTAAGTATATCTTAAAATTAATGTTTTTTGGGAACAGCAGGTGATATTAAGCAGTACAAGTCTGTACAAAAATTAAAAATAGAAGCAGCTAGCAATAAACTTGATAATTAATGATTGGTTGGACTTGATTTATAAAACAAATGGAGTTTTTTTAATCATCAAATAATGTTTGTAATACTATATATATATATATACTATAATAATTGGAAATAACACCAAAATGATTTCCACTCAACTTCCCGTACGTCCTCAAACTCCAAGTTAACTTTCTCTCTCTCTTCTTGAAAGTTTGTGGCCGATTTTTGTAAGTATTATAGAGACATATATTGATACCCGTTGATTTTCTTAATGTCTTATATATATTATAATGAGGTGCATGGTAAATTAACTTTTTATGCATGGCTGACGATATATATGTGTGTGTGTATTTTGTAATTACTGATAATTTTCTTAATTTTATATCATAATAAATAATAGATGATGAGATGTAAACTTTATTTCAGCAGCATTAAGAGTACTATATAGTCCATTTTTTGTATAACTAAATATATAAATATGAATAATTAAAACAGGATAATTGCATAATTAATTAAATTACGTACTAGACATGTTTCCATATCTGAAAAGAAGAAGGTTAAACGATGGTTAATTGGTCATGTTTATGTGTGCATATACATACATGGTTAATTATTAATACTATTAATTTGTATCTGTCCCATATGCAGACATGTGAAAATTAGAAAAGAAAAAGGGAACAATTACAATTAATTAATGCTATAGCTAGTCTGGCCATGTTTCTCTGGCATATATGGTTAATTAATACTAATACGTACTATATATATATATATATATATACATCTCTCCAGCTAATTAATTAATGGGTAAAAGTACGTACGTGTGGTCTCTCTGTCCGGAGCTACGTACAACCCCCTCTCCTATTTATAATAATATCTCTCATCCCAATCCAATTATTATTATTGTTTACATACAATTTTCTAAAAATACGTGAAAAAAAAAACACCTCAATAATGGCCAACCAGAACAAATAATTTGCAATATTGTAATTATGTTATGTAAAGAACCCTAAATATATATATATATATATATGTCTTTTGGGAGTTAACCAAAATTATTCAGAACAAAAGTTTCATTAATTATATAGTGTGTTAGGATCGATCTTATATATTATATGGTATTAAATACTATAACTTGATTTGCTTTGTTCGATAATCAGATAGATGACGAGAAATAACAACCGCGATGGAGGGAGTCCTATCTTTTTGTTGATCTTTGGGGTGGGTAATATTACATTGGGATCCTTCTAACGACATATTAGTGCTTTTTCGTTAAGTGAATTATGAAGAAGAAACAAGTTGGTAACTAAATTATATACGAGCCTAAGATCTCTTCAGAACCAAGCTCTGTGTGACTGACTTGTCACAATTAACCAGGTTGGCTGGCAACATATGTACATCTCTACCCATAGTCATGTGGACAAGTGACAAGAGAAGAGTACACTGATAAAGCCATAACTTTGGTCGGTCGCGTTAGTCTTTTCAACAATGATATAATAGTAAATCAACCGTGAATAATGAACACTTCCTGATCTTTATTATTGCTCGGATTATTATCCTTGTTCGGACTATTACACTTGCTCGGACTAGTATTTCGGTTTGACAATTGTGCTCGATATGACTATTTAATCTCTCGTCTTGATCCTTCTCCCCTTTTATTCGGTGCTCGGCTGTCTTTTCTCGGTTTATTTCTCGAAGTGGTGTGCGTCGGTTAGTTTCTCTCTTTTCTCAACTTCTCTCTATATTTTTTGGATAGATTTTCTGGTCATTTTCTAGGAGGGGTAGTTGGCTATTTATAGGCAACTGCGCCTTCTAGGATATTGACAAATGTCTTCATCCCAGGGATTTTTCAGACATGGGTCCCCATTTGATTGGGCTTGGGCTTTTGATAGTAACACCTCAATTCCTATAAAAAGTATGAGACGACCCATTTAAGCGTTGGATACCCATTTATAAAGTGGGTTGATTATTACCCGAATAGAATATTCGGGTCTAATTTTTATGTTCTATCAGTTACACATACTTATATCGGTATAACTATTATCACTTCAAAGTCGCAATAATGGCATGCGGGCATAAAAAGTCGATCATGAACCTGTGCGAATGGGTTGCGAGCATAAAGGTAAGCAGTTGTAGCTCTTTTTATAGAACACTAGCCACTTTTCTTTTTAGTTTGATAGATAATGCGGATTCTCCCATGGCTTAAAGCTTCTAGCCTTAATTTTCTAGCAAAAAGAACCGGAAAAAGTTGGTTTAAGGCCGATCAACCAAATGCCAGCCATTTCTTATAAGCAAAAGCAAAAAAAAAAAAAAACTTAAATACTGCAACCAAACAAAGTCAACCGTTTATCATAACGTCGGAAGATATCACAGCCCAGTAGTATATACTATAACAAGGGAACAAGATGTAAACGTAATGGAAAGTCCTCGTTCTCAAGCGGGTAAGCGCCCTCATCCAAATACACACACATATATATATATATATATATATATATATATATATATATATTGTTAAAGTTATTTTTCCCAACGAACATCTCTTTGTGGATCACTATATATATATATATATATATAATTTATGATTTAAATTGTGCTCCTCCTCATCTCCTCCTACCTACTATAAGGCCTATCCGGTACGGTGTGTATAGAATACAAACCTATACACATCAAGAATGTGCTAAGAATATACATGCGTATATGTATAAAAATAATGAAATGAATATCATAAAAATATAATGTTTTATTATTATAGTAATATAAAAATATATGTATAATGATTTGTTTAAAAGATGAATTAATTGGTGAAAAAGAAGAATATTAATTTACTTATTTTTTTATTTAAATTATATTAATTTATTTAAGTAATTAGTAAATTAGAAGTGAGATATTTTTGAATTGAAAAAAAAGGGATTATATATAAATAATTGAGGTTGGCGGGTGGTAATTAACATTTGACGGTTTCAATATCAACAACCAATATATATATCTACCATCAAATTTTAATTTAAAACCCGTAACGCCATCATTTATTTTACTCTCCTACTAACTAACTAATTAGTAAAAAGTATTTATTATTACAAAACAAAACAAAACAAAATAAAAAAAATAATGGAGTTAATTTTGAGGACCCCTTTTCCCTGTCTATCTTTTCTCCTCCAATCAAAAATAAAAACACACACACACACACACACAGCCCCTCTTTCTCTCTCTCTCTCTCTCTCTCTCTAAATAAAGGGTGTAGTAGTTTAAGTCTTAAAAGATGAGATGAGATGAGATGATAAATATTAATTGATCTGTGGAATTATTATTATTATTATTATTATTATTATTATTATAACAAAGAAAGAAAGAAAGAAAGAAAGAAAGAGTGAAAGTAAAAAATATAATTAAATGATTCGTCGAAGAATAGGAAACCCAGTTACAGTAAACGAAACCATAAAGAAAACAGAGGATGATGATGATGATGATAATAAAAGAAGAAGAAGAAAAAGAAACAAGGATGGTAAATGGAAATGTATAGACAATTGTTTATGGATGGTAGGTGTAATATGTGTGTGTTGGTGGTTTCTTCTTTTTTTATATAACTTTGCTCTTCCTTCTTCTTTCCCTCAATTTGTTACCGAAACATTCACCGGTTCTCCTCCTCCCGATCCTCCTGGTCTTAAACTTAATAAACTTGGCTTTTTTGTCAAACATCCTGTTGTTTTTGTACCTGGTATCGTCACCGGTGGCCTTGAACTCTGGCAGGGTAAACCTTGTGCCGATGGTCTCTTCCGTAAACGTCTCTGGGGTGGCACTTTCGGTGATGCCTACAAAAGGTAACCTCCCCCCTTACCCTTCTTTCTTTTACTTTTAACTGCTTATCTACCCACTTAGTTTTTATTATTATTATTATTATTATTCAACATCCATTATAATACCAACAACAACAACAACCTGCTAGCTATAGTTTTCACATTTCGTGTTTGTTTACACCTTTTAACCTCGCTCAGTTTTCATGAGTTAGGGTTTCACAACCAACCAAACCCTATTCTGTGGTTAGCAGAACAACAACTAATACTGTGTCAATAGGTGTTACTTATATGTTTTTAAACACATAGTAACAAAATAATATTATATGATACAAAAAGGGGATGGATGGATGGATGGAGAGGTAGGTGACTCTGTTTTTACTGCCTTCCTACTGGGTGCTCATTGCTTCGGTCGTTTAGCTTCTCTCTTAGTCATTATATCTTTCAAGGGGTTTGTTCTCTGCATCCCCGGAGCTAATGAGCTTGGCTTATTCTAGGCTAAGGATCATCTGAGTTCATTCACCTTACTTTCAACTTTTAGCTTTTTAGGCAGCCCTTATATTAAAATTTGACTTGGCTTTTAAAATTAGCATCACAAATGCAATCTAACTTAGGAAACGTCTTTGGGAGGATACATTCGGAGTAATCTACAAAAGGTAGAAATTTTATCTTGTATCATACTGTTTTAATCTTCTCAAATTTGTAGGTAGTTTCAGCTGAACGTTTTGGGTAAAACTGAAAAAAAAACAAAATTTTGTTAATTTCATAAAAGTGGACAAGTATACTAAAAGATCTTAGTATGGAATATTAGACAGTCATACACATTAATGTGGTTTTTGTTCCGGGTATTAGTGGGTGAACTTGAATCGTGGGATAGCTATCAGTGTGCCGTAGGTTTTTTTTTTTGGAAAAGGCAACTGGGAGACACCTTTTTTCCGGATAGGTCTACAAGAGGGGTACCGCTTGTTTATGGTGTTGTCTTCATAGAATATGTACGGGTTTGTTTGTTTTGGTGCAGCTTTTGAACAAATAAGCTAGACACTCTTAGGTCTAGGAAAAGAACCGGTTTTTCAGCTTTAAGCTTCTCTCTAGTTAAGGGCTAAGAAACCAAAAAGGTTCAGATTTTAAGCTGATCAAGCAAACACAGTCTAGTTTTGAAGCAAAATCAGGAAATGAAGAGCGTCATCTTGTTGCGATTGGTTGGAGGCTACCTTGTTGTCAGTGTTATAGTTTAGGCCCTGTCTTTGTTATCTTCGTCAGAGATATTAAGGGTCGTTCGCCTGTCTAAGATAATGAGGTCGGTTGTTTGATTTGTTTTACATGGTGACCACTTTGCATTTCTGAGTCTTGAACTTATATCTCATCTTCCCAAATTTAGGGGTGAAAAGCCTAATATTGTTGCTGCTAAATTGGTTTTAACAGGTATCGAGAACTATCAGATAGGGACTTGTTAATCATGATTTAGTGTCATGGTTCACAGTTTGTTGGCATCTATTAACTTCCATAGCACTACTGTAGTTAACGTTAGGACGTAACTGTGGGAAACCTGTCTGTTTTTCAGTTAATGTCAGGACATAATAGTGATAAAAACGTATCAGTAAAGCACACTCCCAGAGCATGAACTATGCCCTCCTTCATTAGATTAAGTCATAAAACCAAAACCTGATTGGTAGTTAGATCTTAGAGTGAAAAACTTTTTTCCTATATGCTCTGTTTGGAGGATGTGTACCGCCTTTTGGTTTGTATACTTGTAAACACATCTGCGTTTATTATTACTATTTCAGACCTTCATGCTGGATGGAACATATGTCACTTGACAACGAAAGTGGGCTGGACCCACCTGGCATTCGTGTCAGGCCCGTTAGTGGACTTGTCGCAGCTGATTACTTTGCAGCTGGTTACTTTGTTTGGGCACAGCTTATTTCTAATTTTGCACAAATTGGGTACGAAGAAAAAACCATGTATATGGCTTCATATGACTGGCGAATTTCATATCAGAACACGGAGGTATATGTTGTTTTCGATGTTCCATTTGAAGTCCTTTTTATTATGTTAATGCGGCCATGCGCTTAGTATTAATCATAATTGATAGGTGCGGGACCAAACTCTGAGCAGGATTAAGAGTCATATAGAATTGATGGTCGCTACAAATGGTGGCAACAAAGCTGTGATTATTCCACATTCCATGGGTGCTTTATACTTTTTGCATTTTATGAAATGGGTTGAGGCGCCAGCTCCGGTGGGCGGCGGGGGTGGGCCTGATTGGTGTGCCAAGCACATAAAGGCGGTGATGAACATAGGTGGACCTTTTTTAGGCGTTCCGAAAACGGTTCCTTTTCTTTTCTCGGCTGAAGCTAGGGATATTGCAATGGCAAGGTAATATTCTCTTTATTCTCTCCTGGTCTTATTTATAGCTTTTTTTTTTCACTTTTTCTTTTTCTTTTTTGGAAATGAAAATTTAATTATTAATGGCTTTGTTAGGTTGCAGCTTTTAAGAAAATACTCTAGGCTTTTCGAAGATAAGTTGGGCTCATTTAGCCTAAAGCTTCACGCTTAACAGGCCAGAAACCAGAGAAGCTTAGATTTTTAAGCTGATCAAGCAAATGAAGTCCAACTTTTAAGACAAAAAGCAAAATAATGAGATTGAAAATTGCTAACACATATTTAAGCATGGACGCAAATCAAATCTAATGCTTTATTTCCTCGTTTCGATTGTAGATCCTTTGCGCCAGGTGTCTTAGATAAGGATGTGTTTGGTCTTCAAATGTTGCAACATATAATGAAGATGACAAGAACATGGGATTCCACAATGTCGATGTTACCAAAAGGAGGGGAGACTATTTGGGGGGGTCTTGACTGGTCGCCCGAGGAAGGCTACATCTCATCTACCAAGAGTAAGCAACGCAGAAATGACACGTCAGCAGATCCCTACCAAAAGGAACCTGAAAATACAGTTTGTCCGGCAGATGCTGTTAACTATGGCAGATTTATATCATTCGGAAAAGATGTAGCTATGGCACATTCATCCGAGATTGAGAGGATTGATTTCCGGGTAATGTCCTCTGCCGCAACTACTTTTTTTTTGTGAAAGGTAAAAATTATAAAAAGAAACAAAGAGGACAAGTTGCTAGCACAAGCCACTAGACTAGCTAAGCTAAGCTATCAATCGTCTTCTAATAAAAACTAGTTAAGCAAATTAAATAGTACACCAACTTTTCCGACTACACTTACTCGGAAACCAAAAGAAATAAATTAGTAGCTTTACAACATATATTAAGACACAAATCAATCAAGGCCATAAATAGGACCTTTAGCATTCAAAAACTTGGCTGGGAGCCAAATTTTAGATACTTTAACATTCAAATAAGTGCACAAATTAAAAAGTTGAGCTTTGTCTTGAAAGCATCCTATTGAACCCTTGCTTGAATTTCGAAATTCCAGTCTTGAAATCACATAATAACCATCAAAGCTAGGCTCATTTCTTTTTCTCCCACAGTTGCTCCTAGCACTTCTTTTCCTCTGCTGTAACTTAGGCCTTGTTATCTTGTAGCTTTAAAGCTCATCTTTTGGTTTTTAACAGTTTTGATTGCGTTTGTCTTGATCAGCTTAAAAAGGTGAGATCTTCTCGTTTAACCCAACAGATAGGGGTATAACTCCCTGAATAGAAACTTACAATTTGGATAAATCTAGCTTCTTTCTGACCCTAAAATCTAGCTTATTTTCTTAAAAACCTGCAATCAAACAAGCTTATCTTTTATTTACTTTCATTCCTTGTGCTATACCAAAATCATGTAGTATTGGAGTCTTATTAAGCCAATAGTCTTGTTGTGGTTGACAGAACAATGAATTATGACCTTTATAGTCAACTGTTTTGTTATCATGGGAAGTACATCAAAGCTGTAAGTCTGTATTGGAAATACTTACGTCCTTGCAAAAGACATGTAGAATGAGAAAGTGGAAGTGTGAAAGTTGGTAGCTTGTAGTTATGGATCATTTCCCCCACAAAAGCTTTTCCATCATAGTTCCCATGGTTAATATTCAGTGTCGAGTTAATATGCTAACATGTGGTTATGCTGTCTTTGCTGCCTTTTGTTTATGTGACATTAAGTTCTCAAAACGTCAATCACCTGTTAGCTTGGTTTTGCCTGACTGTTACATGAATTAGTTTTTGCTTATAGTGCTCACTTGTTTCCATAATTTTCTCAATTTACAGGGTGCCGTTAAGGGAAATAACGTTGCAAATAGCACATGTAAAGATGTTTGGACAGAATACCATGAGATGGGATTTGGGGGAATAAAAGCTGTGTCAGACTACAAGGTTTATACAGCTGGAGATGTTTTGGATTTGCTGCACTTTGTTGCACCGAAACTAATGGCTCGTGGTAGTGCCCATTTTTCTTATGGCATAGCCGACGACCTGAATGATCCTAAGTACGAACACTATAAATATTGGTCAAACCCATTGGAGACTAAGTGAGTTATCTTAACTCCTGTTCGGTTTGATTTCTGATTTCTTCAGTAATTTTTTTTCGAGCTTATTGTGCGAAATTCTTTTGTCAATCTCACTATAGTTCTCTTGCATCTGAAAATTGGATGGTCGTTTTAAATTATAATACAATGGGACTAATCAGATAATTTTATATGGAGAACTACCAGTAAGTGATTAATAAAAGACTTAATTGCCATTCAGTCAGATTGAAAACCTTCTTTCCCATTTAGTGGTTGTTTTTATCAATGAACTGATTTTTAATTGACATTCTGTTCAATAAATTGATTTCAATTTTGATGGGAAGACACTGGATAAAGTATTATTGCTCTACTCAATGATCTTAACTATCTTTTGATTGACTAACATTTAAATTAACTGACTTTGTATACGAATAGACACCAACTGAATGGCCATGATAGATTACTACATACACTTGTCAGGAAATGAGTCTAAATCAAATCACATTGCTCACTGTGAATTTCCCCTAAATGTAAACCATTTCAGTCATTGATTTTGTCATTTAATTCTTTATTTTTAGGTTACCAAATGCTCCAGAGATGGAGATATTCTCAATGTACGGAGTAGGAATTCCAACCGAGAGAGCATATGTTTACAGGCAAGCCCCTTCTGCCGATTGCCATATCCCTTTCCATATCGACACATCAGCAGAGGACGAAGACGACCTGTTGCAAGATGGAGTTTTCACTGTCGAAGGAGACGAAACGGTTCCTGCGTTAAGTGCAGGCTTTATGTGCGCAAAAGGCTGGCGTGGAAAAAACAGATTCAACCCTTCCGGTATACGTACATATGTGAGGGAGTATGATCATGCACCTCCGGCTAATTTTCTTGAGGGTCGTGGGACCCAGAGTGGGGCCCACGTCGATATTATGGGCAATTTTGCTTTGATTGAAGATATTATGAGGGTTGCTGCTGGGGCTACGGGACAAGAGTTGGGTGGCGATCAAGTATATTCAGACATTTTTAAATGGTCTGATAAAATCAACCTACACCTGTAATTTATTTTGCAACACTTTTTAGATGGTCTCTCTCTCAGTTCTAAATACGTACTAATTTGTTGAGTTATTATATTATCTGTGAGTAAGAACCTTTTTATGCAAAGAGAATTGTATACATTATAGCAGTATTATTGAATCCAAATTTAGTAGAAACCAGTCAACTCAGGTTACGACGTGGGATTGGCAAACAAACGTAAAAGCAATCCTCTCCTGCCGTGCGGATTGTCTAAACATGTTTTAAGTAGAGTGAGAGTGACTAGGCAAATTAATGAAATACGGAGTAGTAATTTGATAATATAATATCCCTATATATGCGAGGCGGATTGTCTAAACATGTTTTAAAAAACAAAAATAAAAATACAATCAATCTCAGTGATTGAAGTTAACAGACTCTCTCTCTCTCCCTCTCACTAAATATATACCGTCGTAGCAGACTCGTCTTTATGGAAAAATAATAATAATACTCGGAATTCCAGAAACAGCGCTTAGAATTAAATAAGCAGTCTTTTGCACATTCTTACGAATAAACACAGTTCATAATAGTGAAAATGATCATAAACCTTCAACAACCTGATCAATCGGTATATTCATACTATATATATATAAATAACATAAAACATAAATAACAAGTCATATGATCATATAGCATAAGCAGGCTGCTCTCTGAAATGCTGAATCTGCAAAAAAAGATTTTAGGGACAAGAACATCATACGCCAGTTGATTCCGTCCTGATTAACGAAAATCCAATGGTGAATTAAACTGAAACTAATAAATAAAAACTTACAAAAGGACTGAGATATCTGTAGTAAGCATATAGCAACAGCTGAAATCCGGCCAGTATCAGACCAGCTACGTTTGGAATCTCCATAAAAAAAACAAAGAAATACGAAGTTATTTAATTTCACATTTGCAATAAGAATACGTACACAAATTAAGACCCATGTGCTTACCGTAACAAACAAGTCATGTATGACTAGACTGTACGCTAACCACATGCCCGCGTTCAGTGAGAACGCGAGCGAGAGTGCAATGGGCAAAGAATCAACAGTCCGCGTACGTATAACCTGCCACTTTGGATATATAAAAACAAAATTAAAATGTTAGGCAAACAATCACTAAATAATAAGTTACTTCGTATAAAAAATCTAAATAATACAAATATCTTACCATAGCAGAGGGAGGAGAAGCGAAGTTGGCCATGGTAGTAACTACACATGACCAACCCACGACTGCTAGACCGAATGGGAAAGATCGAATAGCCACAAAAGTGACCAGGAAGATCATCCCAAACAGACAGAAGTCTACCAGAAAAACCAGCAGCAACGTGCGCCTCTGCGAAACAATCACATATATATAAATAGTATATAAACCATTAAGAATGAAAAAAAATGCTTGTGAAAATTCCAATAAAAACCAAATTATAAATTGGTCTTTCTAATTTAGAGGAATAAGAATAATTTTATTTCGTACTTCAGAGAGGTACAAGGATAGGTTAAAATACACCATTTGTTTCCTTATTTAGAGGAAACTGAATCTCTACAATTGCATCCTAATTTACAGCTGTATATACTCCCTAATTACAGAATATTTATTTCCTTTTTTTTATATCTAAATCTACACTCCCCCTCAAGTTGGGGCATACATATTTACAAGTCCCAACTTGCTGATGATTCCGTCAAAGCTTGGCTTGAACAGTCCTTTTGTCAGTATATCAGCTACTTGTTGTGTGGTTGGAACATACGGCATGCATATCACTCCGTTTTCTAGCTTTTCTTTAATGAAGTGACGTCAATTTCCACGTGTTTAGTTCTATCATGCTGCACAGGATTGTTAGCAATGCTGATGGCAGCCTTGTTGTAGCAATATAGTTTCATAGGACCATTCAATGGTAGCCATAGCTCATAGTACTCGTTTGAGCCAAATTGCCTCACAAATTCTATTGGCCATAGCACGGAACTCTGCTTCAGCACTGCTACGAGCCACTACATTTTGCTTTTTACTGCGTCAAGTCACTTAATTTCCCCATACAAATGAGCACTGTCCACTAGTAGATCTTCTGTCAGTGATCGAACCTGCCCAATCTGCATCGGTAAACACTTCAACCGTTCTTTGAGCCTTCTTCTCAAAGAATAGTCCCCTTCCTGGAGATCCCTTAAGGTATCTAAGAATGCGGTGAACTGCTTCCAAATGAACCTTCTTGGGACAGTGCATAAATTGGCTAATCAAACTAACAGCGAAAGTAATATCTGGCCTCGTATGAGACAAATAGATTAACCTCCCGACCAATCTTTGATATCTCCCAACATCAACCGGATCACCTTCAAGGTCACTAAGTTTTTCATTCGGATCTACAGGTGTATCACACGGCTTACAACCTGTCATTCCTGTATCAGAAAGAAGATCTAGAATGTATTTCTGTTGACTTACAACGATCCCTTTCTTAGACCTTGCAATTTCCATTCCCAAGAAATATTTCGGCGGTCCCAAGTCTTTGATCTCAAATGCTCGTACCAGACTCGCCTTCAAGTTGTCGATTTCTTCATGATCATCACCTGTGACGATGATATCATCCACATATACAAGCAAAACAGTCATCTTCCCACTTTCCTTTCTTTTAAAGAATAAGGTGTGATCAGTCTGACCTTAATTGTAACCTTGCTCTTTCACTAAACTTGTAAATCTTTCAAGCCAAGCTCGAGGTGATTGCTTCAAACCGTATAGTGCCTTTTTTAACAGGCACACTTGGGATTCAAACTCAGCCTCAAAGCCGGGAGGGGGTTTCATAAACACTTCCTTTTCAAGTTTTCCATTTAGGAAAGCATTCTTCACGTCTAGTTGGTGTAGAGGCCAATCTAGGTTCACTGCAATAGACAATAGAACCCTTACTGTATTGAGCTTCGCCACTGGAGCAAATGTTTCAGTGTAGTCCACGCCATAAGTTTGAGTAAAACCTTTTGCTACCAGTCTTGCCTTGTATCTCTCGAGCGTTCCATTAGAGTTGTACTTGATTGTGAACATCCATTTGCATCCTACCAACCTTTTCCTAGCCGGAAGAGCTACTTTAACCCACGTCTGATTCTTCTTAAGAGCACTCATTTCTTCCAAAACTGCTGCCTTCCATTCAGGGACCTGTAACGCTTTTTGTATAGACTTTGGAATTTCCACATGATTAAGATGTGAAATAAAACAGGAAAAAGAAGAAGACATAGGATATTTGGTAGTGCATTTTCTAACTCCTTTTCTAAGAGCCACAGGTAAATCCATTTCAGACCTGGGAAGGTCAATAATAGACTTAAAATTTAACGGAATGGGGTCAAGAGAAACTGTACCTTGCCGTGGGGGTTCTTCTCGGCTATGCACAGGAAGGGCTGGCTGTATTACTTTAGATAAGCGCTTCTTAGAGTATGTTTGGCCAAATTTCTTATCATATTTTTGAGTTTGTTGTATGTCAACAAGGTTTCTGGTTATGACTAATTCATTATGTGTTTTTTCAATTTGAAGTTCATCGCCCACATTATTTAAGTTTAAGGTTGAATCATTTTCTTGATTTCTTTCCTCTTCCAAATTGTGGTTGAGATTTTGAAAATTATTTTCTTCAGATTCATAATTCAAACTCAAAAAATCCAAACCAGCCACACTTATCACCGAATCTTCCCAACTCCCCCTGCTAAAATACTCCCCCTGAAGATGAATAGAGAAAAAAAGGTGTTTTTAAAAAAAACGGCATCCATGGTTACAAATTATTTCTTCAAAACCGGATCAAAACATTTGTAGCCTCTTTGGGAGGGTGAATACCCTAAAAAGCTGCACTTTCTTCCTTTAGGATCAAGTTTGGTCTTATTTCTATCTTGATTAGTTACAAAAACAGTGCAACCAAATATATTGAAAGGTACATACAAAATAAGTCTAGGATCCGGGTTATGTTCACGAAACTTTTGCAGAGGAGTTTCAAATTGCAGGGTTTTAGATGGCATACGATTAATTAAGAACGCAGCGGTTAAAAGAGCGTCACCCCAAAAAAATTTAGGTACTTTATTTGAAAATAACAATGCTCTTGTGACTTCAAGTAGATGTCTGTTTTTTCTTTCCACCACACCGTTTTGTTGTGGCGTGTCAACACAAGAACTTTGATGCATGATCCCTTTTTCCGAAAAAAATTGTGCCAAAACGTTGGAAAAATATTCCCTGCCATTATCACTCCTAAATATCCATATATTTTGATTAAATTGATTTTGAACCATGGAGTGAATTTTTTTGAAAATATCTGCGGCTTCCCATGGAGCTTCCAACACTTGTCCTTTCTATGCCACGGCTTACCACAAAAATCGCAAGAAAACGGGATTTTCTTGTCACTGCCATTTATACCCTTCGAAACCAGTGCCATAATGTCTCCATCTTGCGTCAAGTGGACAGGTTGGTGGTTCATCACACGTTTCCGGGATTCCTCTTTGCGTAGTTCAGAAAACACAGCCCGGATTGAAGGTAAAGGCTGGCGGCCAAGAATCCGTCCCTTGATGTCGTCAAAGCCGTGATGGACTCCAACAAGGAACATGAAGACACGATCATCCTCCTCTCTTTTTCTTGCCCTCGCAAGATCGTTGGGGTTCTCTCATGTGTCATCCTAGCACAAATTCAATTCTTGCCAGAAAGTGAGCATTTCATTGAAATAAGTTGTGAGATCTCTATCACCTTGTTTAGAGAGCCACAATTTCTCTTTTAACTCAAAAATTTGAGAGGAAGTGCCAAGATTCGAGTAAGTCTCTCTAACGGCATCCCAAATTTCTTTTGCATTCATGTACATGAATGGACGACGGATCTGTTCATCCATGGAATTTAGCAACCCCAATGATAAGAGAATTGGCGGAACGCCAGCATCGGAATGTGGGATCAGTTTCTGCAGGTTTTTTCCTCTCCGGTCAAAAAACCAAGCTTTCCTCTGCCATCTAGGGCCAGTTTGACAGACTGAGCCCATTCCAAAAAATTCTGACCATTAAGCTTCACCACTGTAATCTGCAAGGCAGGTAGTGAAGCAACATCCAAACTGGCCGGAGTAGAGGTGACAACAGCGACATCCGAAGCCGGAGCAGAGATGACAGACGGCTGGACGTTTGTTGGATAGGAGGTTGTCATGATGTAGGAAAATAAAAGTCGGATTTATAACGAGAGAAAAATAAATCCAAAAAAACTGAAGGGGAAAAATCGGATTGTATGTAGGAAAAATAATCCGAGAAACTGCAGAATGCAGAATAAGGGAATCGAATGCCCAGGGAAAGAGAAAAAACCCTAGTGCTCTGGTACCATGTAGTTTAGAGGAATAAGAATAATTTTATTTCATACTTCAGAGAGGTATAAGGATAGGTTTAAATACACCATTTGTTTCCTTATTTAGAGGAAACTGAATCTCTACAATTGCATCCTAATTTACAGCTGTATATACTCCCTAATTACAGAATATTTATTTGTTTATTTGCAGTAGTATAAATAGAGAGTGTAAATAAAAGAAGCAATTTTTTTACCCGAAGCTGAGGGCCAGCATATAGGCCATAGACAATCAGATACCCTGCCTGGAAGACGCACCCAATAGCGCTCGATAGGATGATAAATATCGCCCCTCTCTGCAGAAGGCATCCGTAGTAGAGCCAGGTAAGCTGGCTCAACATGGATACCACAAAGGGCAAAGATCGGTAATCAAATACCGATCTTCCCCTGTATATGCGAATGCACATGGGTCTGCAAACAGCCAAAAAGAAACGCGAGTGATAAAGAATCTTTGTTTTTGTTATCGCATTTAGATACCATTCGCTACCCCATTTAGGTCAATTGATTTCATTAATATATGTGTTGTCCAATGATTTTACTTATTTTTCTTTTAAAATAATTTCTTTTCCATTCAGATTCACTTTCAGGTTTTTTCTAAAATCTGGGGCAATAGATTATATTATCAGAAGTACTACAATTTAACTAAATGGTAAACTAAAGAAGTAAAAGTACAGCTTATTTACTTACAGGGGCACGGCAAAAGAAATTAAGGAGGCTAAATTCGCCAGAATTCCCAAGAGTAATGCAATAGTGTTTGCCATCTGAAAAAAAAAACAGAGTTAGAATTCACGGTTGCAGCTTAAAGCATTCCTAACAGTCAATAATACAAAGAGCAATAAAAAATAAAAAAATATGTCTCAACAGTCTGAAGGAAATTACAAAAGAACAAAAAGACAAATTTATAAAAACCACCAGTTAAGTTACAAAATAGTACTCAAATCTACACCGCCCTTTAAAAGAGACAATATTTATGTCAATCACAACTACATGTTCAATATTTTTCCACTAATATACATGGCATACATTAACACGCAGATATTCATTTCCAGTTATGAGTGGTGTGACACCGCAAGCTAGCCAACAAGTTTGTCAAACGTAAAACCCAAACTAACTAACTAAATTACCCTTCTTACTAAACCCGGGATATGGAAGAAAAGTCAGATTGTCAACTACATTTTTTTTTGTAACGAACCCATTTTTTTTGTTATCATATAAATGAAATTATATCCTTCCCACTTTAAAGGGAATTTTGTCCTGGAATTCAAACAAAGCTATATTAATATGGCCAACTACTATAACTCAAAATTTTAAACAAAAGCCAACTGTTGATTAGACAAGCTCACTAAATGCTAACACACAGTATTACATATATGTTCTACAGAATATTATGTATCGAGTGACAATGGATACAAAATGAAAACCTTATAGAAAAGGTTCCTCATTGATATAACTATCCATATAGAAATGGTACCTCGATTGACGCTAAGAACGGCTACAGTAGAACGAGGCGAACAAGCACGAAAAGAGATGAAACGCAACCGAGTTTAGCCTCAAAATTCAGCTTAGACCTGCGATGACCAAGCTCAAATTACTCCCCTATGCGTTAGCTTTGCAACGGAAAAGACGAATTGAAAAACAGATTAACAAGTCGAAAGAAAATAGGGTTTATGTGAGGGAGGTGTATTTGGGTCTGTTTCTTCTCTCAATTCTCATCTCTCTGTGTATGCGTGTGATTGTGTTTATGTGTGTATAAGCGGTGTATATATATTTGTTAAAAAAAAAAACTGAAGGGGTAAAAATATAAAAGTAAAGTGGGGTTCATTTATTTTCTTACTATTAAAGACATCTGCATATTTATCTCAATTTTCTTTATTTATTTATTTTGCAATAAGACTTATAGATATATATATATATATATATTTATATATCAAATATTATAATATATTTATAAATAAGCATATAATATTCAGGGTGTTACAGTCTCCTGACAAAAAAAAATCAGTTTTAACTTTTAAGCTTTCCAAGATTTTACTCTACTTGAGTTTCGTAATGTGCTACAATTTTTGTACATAAATATGAGCTTACAGAAGAATTCATTTCTCATGACAATTTGTAAACTTTATTAAACAAAAAAAGTTTAAACCTCAAAACTTATAATTAGTTTGAAACTATATTTTCCCTATAGGTTAAAAAATTATAGGAACTATAAATGACCTTATGTTGTGCGAAAATATTTGAGAATTTAATCAGTCACTATAGCCTGATTTTTTCTCAATCATGGCCCCCTGAGTTGTTCGAAAAACTTCATTAGAAAAAATAATCCTAAGCCTATGTTTCCTAGCAATGACAGAAAAGAAAAGAATGAACAATAGCCTTGAAATAAATTACTGTAATTTATTGATTTCACAGAAAAGAATGAACAATAGCCTTGAAATAAATTACTGTAATTTATTGATTTCATAAAGTGGGTTGAAAAAAATCTATCACTAAGCCAAATTTATATAAATTAAAGCACGCACTTTGCCTCTCATAAAGCCTAAAACATGTTCTTTGGGTAATTTTATAATTTTGTCCTATAGCTGCATAGGCTGGTTCACTTGGCCCAGAGGTATATATATAGAAATGTTAAAATCCAGTCCACTTAGTTATTTGAGTTTCTGGCCCTCTGTCCAAGGTTAATAAAGGCTGTAATTATCACTTTCAAATGTCTCCCCTTTCATAGCTTTAACTGATCCAACCCGGGCCGAATAGTCTGCTACTTTGTAGACCCGAGTCGGGTCGAATCGGGTCACAAATGCACAATTTGATATCTTTAGTTCTAAGGAATAAGTGCATGATAGTATGTAAGTACGTATTAGAAAAAACAACTAGCACTCGAGCACCCTTCACAAAGAAAAAAAAAACTAGCACTCGTGCAAATGTGAACTGTTACCTTCTTGCTTTTTGTCATTGAAATCTGAGCTCACAAAAGCAATGTTCCATTCATTAATATGTAACAAACGCGAAATTCTGAAGTCTGCATTATGACGAATATATCGTATGAGATAGAATCCAACTCTTAGGAAATCACATTGACAATAGAAAAATTGACTTCAAAGTAAAAGACGTTACTTATACCATGATAGCAATTAGTAAGCATTACCTCTAAGTAATCAACTGTAACATGCCCAGTTCCTTGGCTGTAACACTTCACATCTATATTAAGACCGTAGACTTTAAGAAGCTGGAAAAAAAGTCATTAAAGACATGAATCCTGCATGCAACTTTCACAAGCATGATGAGTTAAAGCGCACACGAATTACAAACTTGAAAATTAAGTTTCGCAAGTCCCTGTGAATAGAACTTTAAAAAAAAAAATTGTGGCGTCTAAGTATGAGCAAATACGGAGAAGAAAAAGGAAGAATATTCCTAACAGTCAGAGACCAATGTTGCACAAATCTAAACTGATAGGAGCAACCCCTTACTCTCTCATCGAGCACGATGATTAATACAAAAACCAAAACGTCAAAATCAGATTTAAGAATTGCTATTTCAAAATCAAACAAAAAACTCAGAAGAATTTCAATGTAAAAAAAAATCCTAAACAAATGATCTCTATTTCGGGTTGAAATTTCAAAGGATCGGCAAGGGATTAGTCTAGCCAAAAGATCTCCACAAGGTACCCACAACCATTCTCATAATGGTAATGTTGACACCTCGTATAATAAGAAATTAATTCTTCACCACTGATAGTAGAAACAACCTGACCAACAAGCTTATTTAAAGGAAGGAAACAAAAGGTACAGAAAAACCATATCAACAAACATATTACCATTAATATATACAAATCTCTTACTCTGCCCATAAACCACACCATTACCTCATGGTCTCGAGAAATGAATCTCTTGAATAATCCAGTTTACTACTTCTATGATAGAGGACATTGCAACCACAACAACTAATTATCATATTATTTATATTATCTATTACTATTTTTCAAAAACATGGATTTCTATGATAAACTACAAACTTGAAAATTAAAGTAGGCATGAGCCAAAACATAATCTACCTTCTAAAACGTATAGTGGTCGCATAGAAATAATTTACTGTGCTCCGTTATAAAATTTGTATAAAGAAGTGCATTAGGTTAACTTATATAACACCTACATCTTAAGTAAATCCCAAGCTTGAAAATAAATTTAAGGGGGACTACTGTCAAGCTGCTTCATGAAAAAGATATTTATTCTCTTTAAGACTCATTGCCATTTGCTAAAATTAACCAGTTCGTTGGATGATATTTTTTAAGCAAAACGCAAAGGCAAATGAAATTTCATATTTGCAATTCGAAGAACCGTGTTATGAAGAAATGGTAATACGACTTACTCTCTAGATAACATCCACTGTAAGCTCTTTAGCAAATAACTTCCAAAAGATATAAGGAATATTGGGTATAAGGTAATGAGAAGATATCATGAAACCCAAGACGAATGGCGTGAAATTAACCAAGGAAAATACGATGCTTAAAAAGGAAAGAAGATAGTGAAGTCCAACAGAGTACTCACTGATGCCTTGCACTTTTTTGAATAGCATATGCAAACCATCGACATTTGCCAAGTCTTCACTGCTTTCGAAGCAAATCCTGCTGAACAATTCTGGGGTCTGGACTGAGTCGGATATGATCTGAAAACTCGGTAATAATATAGGATCCTACTAATATATCGAATAAAATCCGCCTAATCACAGACTTCCCAAGCAAGACCATTGATCAATCCAAAAGTTGATGGATATGCCGACCCTATCTTGGCTGAACCTAAGGAATCCCTTCGGCTATACTACGCAACTTATAAGTAACATACATTTCCCAGTGTAATCCGGAGAGCATAAATGCAAGTACTAAAACTTAGAAAAATACCCTCCCGAATTAAATTTTCATTCTTATTGGCCAGCCAAGCCAATCAATGCCATATTCACACTTAACATCCCCCCCCCCCCCCCCCCCCCCCCCCCCCCACAAACCCAATCCCCAAATTGTTTCTGTGTACACACTTGTTCCAGACAAAGGAGATGCATTTCTCTACGTTCCATATTGCTTCCCCAAAGAAATCTACAACAAGTCCAGGAATCTCCAAATATAATATTTGCGTCCGATTCCAACCATCATTTGCATAACAAGTACTCATCAGAAGCCTGGCAGTATTAAGTTGGAATAGTCTTGTTGCTTTCTAAAACCTATGTACTATTACATAAAGGCGTAAAGCTGAATAGCACATGTATCCCAATGACCTGAATAGCCTGCTTTCATTTTATCGAGATAAGCTGCTTCTTTTTTCAACCCAAGTAAACGAAGGATCTGAATATCCGAAATCTATGAAGATCCATGCATCAATTTATCAAGCAACAGCATAGCAGGGAGTTGGTAAAGCTGGCTCGACCAAATATCCCATATGCTCTCACCCATAGGTAACTCCCTTAGTTCATTGTTGATTTGTGCATAACTATCATCTACAAAAATAATATTGTTAATTAGTAATTGTAGCAAATATAGAATCAATAACTCAGGCATTTCTATCCTAGAATCACTTAAACAAAAGACAATATTTGCAGGATAACATAGCCAAATAAGAATTTGTAGCTCTCTAGTAAGATGTCTAATTGGATGCACCACAAAATCTTGAAAAAGTATGGTAAATAACAGTTTAAATAGAAATTGGTAGAAACTAAACCAAAAAAAAAAAAGATACTGCACGCTAATATGTGATCACTGTATAAGAAAAACAATATCAAACATATTCAAAAGCAGCGGGAATAACATTATTCATACCTTTAGTTTCTAAGTACTATTTGCAAGAGCATCCTGTAGTACTCTCCTGAAATGTGAAAGGAAATTCAGAAGTATATTCTGAAACTTTCCAACTAAAAATTACTGTATCTAGGGAAAATATATTTTCTAAGTTGTAAAATTTCGTTTATAACTCATAAGAAATGAAATTTCTATAATTTAGCGCAACTGGGACAATACCTTGTTGCTTTACGCAGATATAATCTGAGCAAATATGTGCAAGAGCAGACTTCCACTGAATTCATACTAAATAAGGGAAAAAACAATCACCTCTAACATGTGTATTATGATGTTAGTACCAAATGAGACATATATACCTTTTTTATAGTACCAAAAAAAATTATCCCATGATAGCAATAATTATAGTACCAAAAAAAAATCCTAACTTCAATCTACAAGGCGCAATAATTATCCCATGATAGAAAGCATATATACCTTTTTTTATATAATAAGCCCGGTTTCATGAGCATACCCCCTCCAATCTTCATTAGATTTTAACAAAGCTGAAATAAAAACAAATAAAAGTATAAACTGGCATGCAATGTTTACTAGGACAACAAGTTTAAACACACACACACGCACAAAATTATACAGGATCAAATTTCATTACTACTACAAAATGGCCACCACCTTGAAATCAACTGTTACGTAAAAATAAGGCAGAATAAATAAATAAATAAATGTAGTGATCATAATAGATATATATATAGAAATAATGAAGCAAAAATGTAAGATTTGTTATCTCTCTCTCTCTCTCTCTCTTACTCTTAATGAACTTCCACATAATATACCCTCTCTTTCATTCCTTTGGTAAAGACTTAATTAACTTATTTACAAAAAAAATAAAAGCCAAAATTCACATTCATAACCAATTAATTGGATATAACATGTATTTGTAACAATAAAATTATAAAAAAATATTAAAAATCAGATGCTAAGGTTTCAAATGAAGTTAAACCAACAGCAAAATACATAGTGATTACAATACAAAAAATAATAGAAAATAATAAAGAATAAACTAGTACCCTTTTGAAAGAAAGAAAGAAAGAAAGAAAGGGATTCAGTTTTTTAATAAATTAATCAAAAATAAATAAATAAAAAGATAAAAACAAGACGCAAATATATATATATATATATAAAATCACTCAGAAAAAAAGAGTATTTAGAGAGAGAGAGAGACGAAGCTGATCGATGGAGGTTTAGCGGCGACAAACAAATAAAATAAAATAAAATAAAATAAAAAAGGGTTAGCGGTTAAATTTACCCAATTTTGATATAGTACTGTTTATTTTAAAACCGGTTATATTTCTATTTGCCGTTTTTGTTTTGTTTTGTTTTGTTTTACAGACCTCAAACTTTCCTTTTTCTAATAACTACCTAACCTTTCAATTTTTACCTTTTTTTTCTTTTCTCCAATTTTATATCTCTTACCAAAATACTATGGAGTATTTTATATCTCTTCATACTACTACTACTACTACTACTACTTTTTATTCATTTATTTACTGTTAATAAGTATAAAACTACGTACTATAACACAAAGTTGTGCTTAGAAACTGAATCAACAAAACATGTTTAAAACTCCATTTGTCTGCAAATTTGTAAAATCCTAAACACATAAAACAAAACAACAAAAAAAACAGGCAAAGCTAGGGACTACATTTGTACTACTGATTGGTTGGTTTGTTAAAAAGGATGTTTTATGAGTGCATTTTTTTTTTTCCAAGTAGTATAAATTCTTAAAAACTGAGATATGCCCACTTACTGCATATATAAGAAGTAACATCCAGTATAAGAAGTAATTATACCCTAATATAAAATAGTAGTTAGAAAGGTATTTAACTAATTGGAATCAAAATCGAGGAAACGTAATGTCTCGATATTATCTCTACTTATCCATTATCAAACGTATACCGATTTTCAAAACTAAATACCGATCGTTATCAATTGAGGATAAAAATCAAATCCATGATATTATTGACAATATCAATGTAATGATTCTAAATATTGCGTAATCGCACGCCTTACTTAAAAAGAAAATTTAAACTAGTATATAAGTATATGTGTGCCTGCATGTTTGATACACACACAAAACACAATGACAACATCAATATTGAGAAAACATGTACTCCCTTGCATCATCTTCTTTACCATTTGCTTTATTTGCTCAAAAAGTTATGCTTTTGAAGCAATCGGTAAAAGCACTGTTTTCATCTCTAACACCGTCCCGGACGGGGGTTACGGTTCATGGCCAGTCAAAAGATGACGATTTGGGTTTCAGAAATCTCGCTAACAAAGGAAGTTTTTCATTTTCATTTCGTCCAAACCCTTTTGGGCATACTTTGTTCTTCTGTCACTGGTGGTGGGGCGGAAAATCACAAATTTTCGATGTTTATAAGACGTCGATTGAGAAACATTGTTTTGTGGATGGTCACGGGACTTGCTTATGCTATTGGGAATCAAGACCCGAAGGCTTCTTTTTTTTCTCAAGAGAATAAAACTTGGGACAAGAAATATGATTGGGTTTGATTGATATGCTTATATCCAGTAAAATATAATAATAATGTAGCAAATTGTCAAGTTTGAAATGTTATTCATATATACTAGTATGTTATTATTTATTACTTTCAAATCGCAGTAAAAGGCATCAGTTATTTTTATCATGTCAGCTTTTGTTTGCTTCCTCATAAGTATTTATGTTTAAAAGCAAAACCAATAACCATTTTTTATCTACACTTTTTAATTTCTTCTTTTGAGTCTTTTGTGTAAAAATCACTCCCCTCTTTTTTCTCGCCCCTCACAGTTAAGCATAAAACTTAATATAGAAAAAATGATTACAAATTAAAATTGTAAGGTGAAAAAAGTAGAGTAGTATATATATACACAAATGAGTCTGTCCAATTTTACCATTTTTTTTCGAAAATACTCATACTCTTTTTTACTAATTACTCATTTACATTTATTTAATTCAAAATATAAAAAACACACAAAAATCATTATATTTTCAAAACAATTATAATCGTATAATAAACAAAATCGTTTTACGTGTATTTTGTATAGTAAGAACATTATATTACTCATTATTTCTAATTTAATATATTTATTCAATCAATATACTTTTTATAAATTTATTTATCTGGATCATATATATATATATATATATATATATATATATATATATATCACGCGTCCCACACGTAAGACGTGGGTAACGATTACTAGTATAATTATAAAATGATGGCATGATCTTTGTTTGGTTGAAAAGTAAATTTAGAAAAAAAATTATACTTTTACACTCAAGGTTAGATACAAAAGTAACGGTTATCATATTTTTTTAACAAGTATACTTCTTCACAAGGTTACATTTGCTAAAACTAATTTTTATTTGAAATATCAAAAGACCAGCGCATGTAAAAGTAAGCTTTATATGGTTTACCCAAACAAGCTTAGATCTATTGTTTCTGCTCCTGGTCCAAGAACAACACATAATTGCTTTTGAGTATCAGCATAGTAAATTTTTTTTTTTTTTTTTTTTTACATTTTATTTGTTCCAAGTTCCGTATATTTGACTTTTGAAGGTCTAACATGATGTATAACTAGATGTCATACATTATTTGTGTTGCTATGCTAGAAGAGTTTGGGAATAAAATTCAAAACTAAATCTAATTAGAGAGCTAGCTAGCTGCTCACAAGCATAAAACCACAAAGCTGTGGTAGATTAGCCTTCACCTGATCGCTAATCTGGCAAAAAGGTCAACTAGTAACAATCATATTTAATGAAAACGCATAAAAATATTTCTAACTCGGACAGGGACCTCGACAAAACATCAATTTAGGTTTTTGGAAACAAGCCCATGTTACAGCTCAAAAATAAATCTCAAAACTCACAACAGTAAATTGTTCATCAGGTTTGCGGAAAAGAAAAGGCACAGAGATGGTAGCAACAATATAAAAAAAAAACATAATAGAGTAGTTTTATCGCAAAAGGCCTATTCTAGTGCATGCCAGAGTTGAGCAACACTAGCTACAAAAGCACGAGACCAAGTTCTGATGGTCTCAGAACATGGTCAAGGCGATAATTGTAGAGGTAGTAATGCAATTTCCCATCTCCAGGTCCAAACTTGAGTTCTTTCAAAAACGATTCGTTTTGCATAACATCCAAAGCATTGAACACATCAAAATCCTTCTGTTTCGCCACAATAAGTGCATCATTCATGAGCTGAAGCAACGGGGTCTTTGTTGACACATTGTAATAAGAATATGCAGCTTTTAGAGTCGTGTGATTGGGGTGCCCCAAAATAGAAGACGGGAGAGTATAAAAGCTGCAAAAATCGGTGATCTCATGACTCTCTGGACTCTCAACTAGAAAACTATCCACAACATTTTCCTTCGGGAGAAGCCAATGTTCCACATCATCATCGTCGAAATCTGGCGCGACAACAAACTGACCCAAATAATCCCTTAGCAAACGTGTAACGGCTTTAATATCGTGTCTCTCCATTTTTCTAAACCCTGGGGTAACAGTGGATTCGGGCAATTTGTAAAGCTTTATAGTTCGACTCATAGTCATCCTTGCACCAAGCCTAGAAAACCCAACATCAATTAGCTTTTTGGGATTTAGAGACCTGTGCCAATATTGACACGTAGCTATAGGCGTAGGGAGAACCACACCAGCTGTATAAGCAGCCTGCCACATATTTTCAACGTGTACACGCCGAGTCACCTCTTTGATCATGACAGGAGCCAGCCTTTTCGACCTCAGTTTCTTGTGTACGCAAAGAAAATTAATCTCTGCCATGTTCACGATAGCATCACGAGCACGCATTCTAGCGGGAATACCAGTGATAAAAGCAACCAGCTTTTTCGAGCTCTTGACTCGAACACCAATATGCCAGCTTCTGAAATAACCCGGGGGGCGTAGAGCCCACTGAAGGAACTCTTTCGAGTAGTTAAACCTGAAACATAATTTTTTTTGTGTATGTAAAAATAATTTTGACACCTCAAGGGGAAAACATGGGACATATACCCCAGATCTACAAGACATCGAGAAAACAGAAACATAAGCTGAAACGAGGTCAATAAGAATTTCACACATCCTAAAAAGGGGCAACCAGCGCACGAAACTTCTGCTATGCATGGGATCTGGGGAGTGGTCATGTTATAGTGGCCCGACCCCTACCTATACAAATATTTGTCTGAATGCACTAAACTAATATTTCATTCAATCTGCGAACTAGTTTTGTCGTTTCTTCTCTTATTTACTACGCTCATGCCAACTTGGATTGCAAGTGACGTCACATGGCTGTTCTCTGTTAAGATTAATTACACTTTTGTACACCTAACTGGCCAACCATCAGATATTTTCGATTTTGTACACCTAACTTGAACAAACACGAGACAAGAATGTTTTAAATGAGGAAAAATTGGTAGTCTGGCGCGCTAATATAAAAAACTGTCAAGTCGGATGTAAAAAATTGAAGGATTGTGATGACAGGGTGTATTTAACTACAATAAAAATGGTACATGAAAAACAAGATAGAAAAGGAGTTCATTTTAAACCTGAACATGTTCTCATCGTCCTCGACGTAGTTATTGGTCAAAAGAGAATAAACCTCGGTGCAAACAGCTTCAGAGTCCATGTCACAAGTGACCCATTCGTAGTCTTTGGGGAGATTATAAGGCTCTTGTTTAACATCGGATAATGGAGTTGGGGGTTCGATTGGTCCCTCTGGTAAACTAGAGTCTCCTAAATCCTTGAACTGACCAACGGGTTGGGTTTCCCAGAATTTATGCTTCTTAGAGAGAGAAAGAGACTCTTGGACCTTTCGTGTGAGTGCATCAATAGGAGCATCACTTTCTGCGGTTATATTCTCATCGGAAAGGGGAATTGAGTTTTCGGTTGGTGGGACAGCAGTTGAGTTCTCGTCAGCCATTAGTCTGCAAAATAAAAAACAATTGACAGTAGCTAACAAATAAACGGAGAGTAGAAAGTTAGAAGAATGTGTAATAGCAAAATAAAATGTAAAACTTATGGGGATCTATAAGAGTGATGGGTAATGCTATAATATGAGAAACAATGATAAAGGCAGGGTAGTTTATCTGAGTACAAAATAATAGAAAAAAACAATAAAAGTGATGATGATTTGCCTTTAGTCGAAAGGAGTGCCGGTGAAAGAATAATAGAGAAATACGGGTAGTTAAAGAGTGATTTGTAAAAGAAGATAAATATGTTCAAAATTTGGTGTGTTTCCAGTTTGGCAAGCAAAATAAAAGAGAGTAATTTTTGATATTAAATGATGCAATAACAATAGTAGTAGTAGTAGTAGTAGTAGTAATTAAACAAAAAAAAGAAAAGGAGAGAGTAGAGAAATGGTTATATATATATATATATGATTGTAAAATCAATATATATAGATAGATATTAATATGAATTAAATGAGGATGAGTAATGGGGTTGTATGAGTAAAGGGATGATGAAACCAAACAAAATGGAATCTCAATCAAAACACACACACAGAGAGAGAGAGAGATAGATAGATAAAGAGAGAGAGAGAGAGAGTAATAAACTAATCATCCTTTACTCCAGGCAAGAGGCTAGACGAGATGAGGGAAATAAATAAAAAAATAATATTATTATTATAATTACAATCTAAATATATATCCATGGTGAGGGGATGATGGTCTCTTCCCAATATGAACTCTAATTAATTATAAAAAGAACCTTACTTGATTGATAATCTCTCTCTCAATCTCTGAATCTCTGTTTCTCTGTTTTGTTTTGACAAATAATAAAATCAGATCTATCCTTTCTTTCTTTCTTTCTAGGGTTCCTCTCTCTCTCTCTCTCTCTCTCTCTCTATATATATATATATATATATATATATACCCAGAAAGAAAGAAAGAAATTAAGAAAGAATAATCAAATCAAAATCAAATCAAAAGTATTCATTCCTATTTTAATTTATTAATTATATATCAACAACATTGATATTATTAACCCAACACAGTAGTTATGTCTTAGGCCGGCCCCCTCTATTTTATACAAAACATAAATTAAATAAAAATACTATATAGTATTTGTTAAAACCAAAATTATTCCTTTATTTACACACCACATTACCCAAACATTTAATTCATTCCTTACAACTTAATTCTATCCCATGCTTTTTTTTTATTATTACCATCCTTACATTCAATAACTCTTTCATATAGTCATTTATTTCATTATTTGCACACCACCCCCAACATTTAATTCATTCATTAAACTTATTATATTGCGTGCATTTCTGTTATTATCCCCTCTTATATTACAAATATAATAATACTTGCACGCTACTCATTCAATTCAATAAATACTTGTACTACATTTCTTAATCCACTTTTTAGGCAGCCCTTTTTATTTTTATATTTTAAAATTCAAATAAAACCATATCCTTTAGGAGGAGGGGTAATGAGCAAAAACCATATATCGTTTGCATAACTTGTATATTAAAATGATTGGTAATACTGATATATATATGTATATATATAAAGAGATCGGGTTCTGTGTCTCTGAGTCAATATGATATACAACTAGTGTTCGTTTGATATATACTATTATCAAAGTATATGAAAAAAAAATGGAACAAAAATCACCCTCTTGACTTAACTGGATTGTAAATTCTACCCATTTTCAAAGAAGAAAAGTGATTACAATAGACTACAATGAAATATATACCTTAAAAAACTTATTTTTCTGCAGAAACACTTAACTAGAAATTGCTATAAGCAAGAAGCTTATATAAAGATTCAATCACCTCTCTTATTTCCCCTCTGGCTATACTATCAAGCAAATGAGAATTATGATTATTTCAAAGAACAATTCATTTTTAAATGACCTTAACTATTACTCTATTTACTTTTTTATATTAGCTGATTTTACTGAATTCGACAACGAGAGTTGGAGACTGACCAGTTCAGCATCAAATTTAGAAAGAAATAGAATAATTCCACATTTCAGCACCAATTAAAAGACTATTCTTGTTAAGATAAGTTAACAATGTTCAAGCTAGCAACAGTCTTCCCTACCTGACAGTTATTTACATCCAACCATGAAAAAAATGGAAATTACCTTCATATATCATTTGAGCAAATTTTATTCAAAAAGACTCATTCATCCACATCATGGAAGAACAGACTCCATACGATTTTGTTCATGGTCTTTTGAATCGAAAACTTTATTATGTCAGTTCATTATTATTAGTAATAAGTATAATTAATAAGGGGGCATCACACATTACGTCCGCAGACTTCACTTTTCATGAAATCCGGTTGATTATTAACAGATCTGACCCACACCCACTTATGGTCCTTCGTGTTCACCGGATTCTTCGCCTCTGCAACCTCCTTGATCGGGTATATAACCATAGTTCCCATTTATTGAACCCGCAACAAATCCTGTATAACCAGCCATCACACCATGAATAGCTGAGTGCGACAAAAGCATACAATATAAACTATCCGTTGCATTTGCAGGAACTGCACGTATCGTATACGTAGGATCAATATACTAAACAATTCCCCTGGATGGTCTCTTGCCCACCATTTTTTAAGCTCCGATTTCAACCAAACGCCAACGTCTTAAAACACTGGGTTCCCAGACTCGTCTCTTTCTTCCTTCTGAGCATCGGTTCTTGGATGAGATCCTGTCCTGCCCCCTCGGCAACAACCAAAACGGCATGACCATTCTTTCTGAGCCTATCTTCTAGAAATTCGAAAAGCCCTCCTTTACCTTCAGGGGGTAAGCCATAGATTATAAACGAGGAATACCAAAATTACATTAAAAAAACAATATAATCAGGTTAGTGAAAAAAAAACAAGTACCAGTTCATTATCTACAATAAATTGTTGCAAAAAACATGAGAAAGATTTTAAATATATATATATAGGCTGCTTTCTGTGATCCCCGATAGTCACCACTTAGGCTTGCCATGTTCAAGAAAGTGATTAGCAGTAGAAATTCAGGCCTACAACCAACCTCCCCATTTTTGAAAAGAAAAACTTTAACGAGAATGATTTTTTTCTAGAAAGTCGAAAAACTCTCCTTTACCTTCAGGTGCGAAACCATAAAATTATACTCATGATGCCAAATTCACATTAAAAAAGATATTATCAGGTTAAAGAAAAAAAAAATGAAAAATACCAATTCACTATCTTCAAAAAATTATAGCGAAAAACATGAAGAAGATTATTTAAAAAAACAAAAAAAACGCGACCCCCAAAGTCACCACTTAGCCTCGCCTCACCATGTTCAAGAAAGTGACTAGCAGTAGAAATTCAGGCCTACAGCCTCCCCTATTTTGAAAAAGACTTGCGCAATAATGATTTTTTTTCCTACATATTTCCATTAAAATCTGTACAAAAATAGTATTTTAGCTCCTATATTATGAAAGAATATATATTTAGAATATTCCATTTGGGTTTCCTATATCCATTCCTAACCCTTGTTTACCTTCCAAGTAGAAGTCGTTCTCGGAGATCAAACAACGGTCCACGTCACGACTGCTGAGAGTAGCATGGAGTGTTATGTGGCCGGTGCTACGGCCCATCAGTTTGACAAATCCGATTCCATTTACTGCGCTCTCGGCCTCAACATGGGCGGCGTGAACTGCCTGCTGGGCCATTTCTACAGCGGTTTGGAACCCAAATGGAAATTCTCAAACCTCGAACTTGTAGAACCTTATAGTGGAGGTAACTTGGTTAATTAGTTAACTTGGCTACACTAGAGGGAACTAAACTTGAAACTCTTATCAAGAGTAGCTTTTCAAGCTTAATATTTTCAAACTTAAAACAAAAAGGACTGAGTGAATCATTAACTGCAAAATGATGATTTGCAAATCATTGGGTTACCTGTAAACAAACTTCAAAAGAAACATCTTGTTCAAAGACTCCGAGTGAAATGACAGGAAGCGAAGTAAGAATCACATTAAAAAGAAGCATTTACCAATCATCATATACTGATTGCCCAGAAAAACCAGTGAATGCCTTGAAATAGATTATTGTGAGACCAAATGCTAGGTTTTTGTAGAAGAAATAACAGATCTGGGGCCAAGGAATTGCAGCTTAGATCAGTAATAGTTGAAAAAACGTAAGGAAAAGTAAAAGGAAATTAAGGGATAAGTATACGAATCTAGGATTTACTCTGAGTTAGCACCATAAGACTATTCAACATATTCGACTTGGTACACTGTATTTTCCTACCTTAGGCTACTGTTTTTTGTTAGTACACATGCGCAAGTGCTGTGACGTTTCGAACCAAAACCTTCAAAAACTGGTCAAATTGAATTTCTTTGAAGTTTCCATCCACTAAATTGACGTATTTGTAACAAATTAACCAAAAAAGATGGTTCAGGTCACCAAATTGAAAAACGCTAGCACATGATACGAGATTGGATAGACGTGTTAGTACAGGATATTAAACTATAATAAAGCACATGACTACGCCACCCATGACTTGGAAAGAAATCCGAAGTGCATGGAAGTAAACCCCTGATTTTTAGTATAAGCACCCATTACCATTTGAGCTATTCTCTTATAGCACCAGTGACCATGAACCACCAGAAGTCTTTCCAAAAACTGAAACTGAGCTATTGAAAAGTCACTCGCCATCACAGCCTGCAAAATGTCCAAAGTCAAATAGTTGAGTAAGAGGATCACAATCGTGATCAATAGAATAATAAAAAGAATTACGAGCTATTAACCAAAATGTGTAGTTTTTTGGCGTAGCCTATGAGAAAGAGGATGTGAAACATTACTCTGGGAAATTGAACAACTAAGCACAATACAGAGCCACAAAGCAGACATACAGAACAAGTGATGTAGTTTCTAGATCACAGGTTTGTTTTTTCCTTGTTTTCACTATTTTTTTTAAATCAGTGTCAGGGGATCTTTATCTTTTTTTAGTCGTCGTTATTGTGATCATGTGATGTCTTTTAGGCTTCCAGTTTTCAGTATAAGAAGGTTGCAATTTCAAATCTCAGATGTGAGAGCGGAGAATTCACGATGAGTGTTTGGTACCTTCTTTATTTGGGTTGGTATCCACATTCCCCCTTTTTGACAAGGGTTGATATTTATTAATCGCTATATTTTTGGGTTGATTTTTCTGTTTTATACCAGATCGGATTCAGGGCATAGTAAACTGAGAATTCTGATTCTTTTTTCATTGAAAACTCGTAGCAACATTTAAAAATAAAAGTCCACGAGGCAAACCTGCATCCCTTCGACACCACTGATGCCAACACCAATATCTGCTTCTTGAATCATTCCAACATCACTTGCACCATCACCAATCGCTAGTGTTGTTTTCCCGGTACCTTCTTTTACCAATCTCGTAACCTAACCAGAAAGGAAATTATTAATGCTGAAAACAGAAATTAAGAAGTGAAAAAGACGGGGAGAATTGTTTAGAAAACAGAACATTACCAGAGCTTTCTGCTTAGGAGAGACACGACAGCATATGACAGATGCACAACCAACTGCTAACTTTAAAAATTGTTGCTTCCCATCAATAATCAATGCAAATGCAGCATGAGGATCCTTTTCAAGATTTATCATTCGAGTTGCATTCGTGATTTCCATTGAAATGTTTTCCTTCACTGCCTGATAGAAGACAACTCCAAATCTAACATGTGCCCTAACGAAGATCTGAGACTTTGCCCTAACGAAGATTTGAAATCAACTTTGAGTTTTTAGACGGAATCTAACACGTGCCAAATTTTCTTTTAAAAAACACTATTAAATATAGGCTAAAAATTGAGGCTTGTTTCAGTGCAGATTTTACCAAATAAGCCAGTTTATTCTCTAGCTTTTTAAGGTAGATGTTAAAAACCCATCTTTTAAGCCAGTCATCTCAATGCAGTGCAACTTATTGAGTTTAAACGTTGCAACCAACAAACCTTATACGCAATTACTAAAATTCGTTAGAAGAAAATGTAAATAAAACCCAAATGAACTATTTCCCCCTGAAAACACCTTCTCATAGAACCTACTTTTCAGAAAATATTTTACTATGAATCAAACAGAGCCTAAAAGGCAAAAATAAAAAAACTCGACAAAACAAACAGAACCTACCTTCACATGGAATATGCGAAAAGTCCAAGTCATTTTTAAAATAACACAAACTTAAACAGCCAAGAGTGGAAAGAAACAATAAACTTGAAAAGTAGGTGCCAGAATACACTATAAGAATATCTAGCTTTAAGAGCAGAATCTTGATAGAAAGAATATGAAGGTTTTGTTAAGTTGCAGTTAATAAAGATAGGAAAACATGTAATATCTGGGACGGAAAAATTCACTCTTTGTTAGAGATCGGGACATCACCCCCTCTCCATTTGACTAGAATGAAAAAATCTCCCATAATTACAAAAAACATATAGTAATTGATATTTGTACATATATAATAATAATAAGAAGAATGAGTATTATTTTGCTTTAAGAGCATAATCTTGATAGGAAGAATATGAAGGTTTTGTTAAGTTGCAGTTATTAAGTTGCAGTTAATAAAGATAGGAAAACATGTAATATCTGGGATGGAAAAATTCATTCTTTGTCAGAGATCGGGACATCACCTCCCCTCTCCATTTAACTAGAATGAAAAAATCTCCCATAATTACAAAGAATATATAGTAATTGATATTTGTACATGAAGGAGAATTGAGTGTTATTTCGCTTTAAGAGCAGAATCTTGATAGGAAGAATATGAAGGTTTTGTTAAGTTGCAGTTATTAAGTTGCAGTTAATAAAATAGGAAAACATGTAATATCTGGAACGGAAAAATTCACTCTTTGTCAGAGATCGGGACATCACCTCCCCTCTCCATTTGACTAGAATGAAAAAATCTCCCATAATTACAAAAAATTTATAGTAATTGATATTTGTACATATATAATAATAAGAAGAAGAAGAATGAGTATTATTTCGCTTTAAGAGTATAATCTTGATAGGAAGAATATGAAGGTTTTGTTAAGTTTCAGTTATTAAATTGCAGTTAATAAAGATAGGAAAACATGTAATATCTGGGATGGAAAAAGTCACTCTTTGTCAGAGATCAGGACATCACCTCCCCTCTCCATTTGACTAGAATGAAAAAATCTCCCATAATTACAAAGAACATATAGTAATTGATATTTGTACATATATAATAATAAGAAGAAGAATGAGTATTATTTCGCTTTAAGAGCAAAATCTTGCTAGGAAGAATATGAAGGTTTTGTTAAGTTGCAATTATTAAGTTGCAGTTAATAAAGATAGGAAAACATGTAATATATGGGATGGAAAAATTCACTCTTTGTCAAAAATCGGGACATCACCTCCGCTCTCCATTTGACTAGAATGAAAAAATCTCCCATAATTACAAAAAACATATAGTAATTGATATTTGTACATATAATAATAATAATAATAATGAATATTATTTAACCAAGACGAAAAGTAGGATACACTATAAGAATATCTCGCTTTAAGAGCAAAATCTTGATAGGAAGAATATGAAGGTTGCAGTTAATAAAGAAAGGAAAAGATGTAATATTTGGGGAGGAAAAATTCACTCATTGTCAAAGATCAGGACATCACCTCCCCTCTCCATTTGACTAGAATGAAAAAAATCTCCAATAATTACAAAAAATAATTGATATTTGTACATATATAATAATAATAATAATGAATATTATTTAACCAAGACGAAAAGTAGGATACATTATAAGCATATCTCGCTTTAAGAGCAGAATCTTGATAGGAAGAATATGAAGGTTGCAGTTATTAAGTTGCAGTTAATAAAGATAGGAAAACATGTAATATTTGGGGAGGAAAAATTCACTCTTTGTCAGAGATTGGGACATCACTTCCCCTCTCCATTTGACTAGAATGAAAAAAATCTCCCATAATTACAAAAAAACATATAGTAATTGATATTTGTACATATATAATAATAATGAATATTATTTAACCAAGACGAAAAGTAGGATATACTATAAGAATATCTCGCTTTAAGAGCAAAATCTTGATAGGAAGAATATGAAGGTTGCAGTTAATAAAGATAGGAAAATATGTAATATTTGGGGAGGAAAAATTCACTCTGTCACATCACCTCCCCTCTCCATTTGACTAGAATGAAAAAAATCTCCAATAATTACAAAAAATCATATAGTAATTGATATTTGTACATATATAATAATAATAATAATAATAATGAATATTATTTAACCAAGACGAAAAGTAGGATACATTATAAGAATATCTCGCTTTAAGAGCAGAATCTTGATAGGAAGAATATGAAGGTTGCAGTTATTAAGTTGCAGCTAATAGAGATAGGAAAACATGTCATATTTGGGGAGGAAAAATTCACTCTTTGTCAAAGATCGGGACATCACCTCCCCTCTCCATTTGACTAGAATGAAAAAAATCTCCCATAATTACAAAAAAACATATAGTAATTGATATTTGTACATATAAAATAATAATAATAATAATAATAATAATAATGAATATTATTTAACCAAGACGAAAAGTAGGATACACTAAGAATATCTCGCTTTAAGAGCAAAATCTTGATAGGAAGGATATGAAGGTTGCAGTTAATAAAGATAGGAAAAGATGTAATATTTGGGGAGGAAAAATTCACTCTTTGTCAGAGATCGGGACATCACCTCCCCTCTCCATTTGACTAGAATGAAAAAAATCTCCAATAATTACAAAAAAACATATAGTAATTGATATTTGTACATATATAATAATAATAATAATAATGAATATTATTTAACCAAGACGAAAAGTAGGATACACCATAAGAATATCTCGCTTTAAGAGCAAAATCGGAAGAATATGAAGGTTGCAGTTAATAAAGATAGGAAAATATGTAATATTTGGGGAGGAAAAATTCACTCTTTGTCAGAGATCGGGACATCACCTCCCCTCTCCATTTGACTAGAATGAAAAAAATCTCCCATAATTACAAAAAAACATATAGTAATTGATATTTGTACATATATAATAATAATAATAATAATAATGAATATTATTTAACCAAGACGAAAAGTATGATACATTATAAGAATATCTCGCTTTAAGAGCAGAATCTTGATAGGAAGAATATGAAGGTTGCAGTTATTAAGTTGCAGTTAATAAAGATAGGAAAGCATGTAATATTTGGAGAGGAAAAATTCACTCTTTGTCAGAGATCGGGACATTACCTTCCCTCTCCATTTGATTAGAATGAAAAAAATCTCCCATAATTACAAAAAAACATATAGTAATTGATATTTGTACATATATAATAATAATAATAATGAATATTATTTAACCAAGACGAAAAGTAGGATACACTATAAGAATATCTCGCTTTAAGAGCAAAATCTTGATAGGAAGAATATGAAGGTTGCAGTTAATAAAGATAGGAAAACATGTAATATTTGGGGAGCAAAAATTTACCCTTTGTCAGAGATCGGGATATCACCTCCCCTCTCCTCTCCATTTGACTAGAATGAAAAAAATCTCCCATAATTACAAAAAAAAATATAGTAATTGATATTTGTACATATATAATAATAATAATAATAATAATAATAATAATAATAATGAATATTATTTAACCACGACGAAAAGTAGGATACACTATAAGAATATCTCGCTTTAAGAGCAAAATTTTGATAGGAAGAATATGAAGGTTGCAGTTAATAAAGATAGGAAAAGATGTAATATTTGGGGAGGAAAAATTCACTCTTTGTCAGAGATCGGGACATCACTTCCCCTCTCCATTTGACTAGAATGAAAAAAATCTCCCATAATTACAAAAAAACATATAGTAATTGATATTTGTACATATGTAATAATAATTATAATAATAATGAATATTATTTAACCAAGACGAAAATTAGGATATATTATAAGAATATCTCGCTTTAAGAGCAGAATCTTGATAGGAAGAATATGAAGGTTGCAGTTATTAAGTTGCAGTTAATAAAGATATGAAAACATGTCATATTTGGGGAGGAAAAATTCACTCTTTGTCAGAGATCGGGACATCACATCCCCTCTCCATTTGACTAGAATGAAAAAAATCTCCCATAATTACAAAAAAAACATATAGTAATTGATATTTGTACATATATAATAATAATAATAATAATAATAATAATGAATATTATTTAACCAAGACGAAAAGTAGGATACACTATTAAGAATATCTCGCTTTAAGAGCATAATCTTGATAGGAAGAATATGAAGGTTGCAGTAATTAAGTTGCAGTTAATAACGATAGGAAAAGATGTAATATTTGGGGAGGAAAAATTCACTCTTTGTCAGAGATCGGGACATCACCTTCCCTCTCCATTTGACTAGAATGAAAAAAATCTCCCATAATTACAAAAAAAACATATAGTAATTGATTATTGTACATATATAATAATAATAATAATAATGAATATTATTTAACCAAGACAAAAAGTAGGATACACTATAAGAATATCTCGCTTTAAGAGCAAAATTTTGATAGAAAGCATATGAAGGTTGCAGTTAATAAAGATAGGAAAAGATGTAATATTTGGGGAGGAAAAATTCACTCTTTGTCAGAGATCGGGACATCACTTCCCCTCTCCATTTGACTAGAATGAAAAAAATCTCCCATATTTACAAAAAAACATATAGTAATTGATATTTGTAAATATATAATAATAATAATGAATATTATTTAACCAAGACGAAAAGTAGGATACACTATCAGAATATCTCGCTTTAAGAGCAGAATCTTGATAGGAAGAATATGAAGGTTGCAGTTATTAAGTTTAATAAAGATAGGAAAACATGTAATATTTGGGGAGGAAAAATTCACTCTTTGTCAGAGATCGGGACATCACCTCCCCTCTCCATTTGACTAGAATGAAAAAAATCTCTCATATTTACAAAAAAAACATATAGTAATCGATATTTATACATATATAATAATAATAATAATAATGAATATTATTTAACCAAGACGAAAAGTAGGATACACTATAAAAATATCTCGCTTTAAGAGCAGAATCTTGATAGGAAGAATATAAAGGTTGCAGTTAATAAATATAGGAAAACATGTAATATTTGGGGAGGAAAAATTCACTCTTTGTCAGAGATCGGGACATCACCTCCCCTCTCCATTTGACTAGAATGAAAAAAATCTCCCATAATTACAAAAAAAAACATATAGTAATTGATATTTGTACATATATAATAATAATAATAATAATCAATATTATTTAACCAATACGAAAAGTAGGATACACTATAAGAATATCTCGCTTTAAAAGCAAAATCTTGATAGGAAGAATATGAAGGTTGCAGTTAATAAGTTGCAGTTAATAAAGATAGGAAAACCTGTAATATTTGGGGAGGAAAATTCACTCTTTGTCAGAGATCGGGACATCACCTCCCTTCTCCACTTGACTAGAATGAAAAAAATCTCCCATAATTACAAAAAAACATATAGTAATTGATATTTGTACATATAATAATAATAATAATAATAATAATAATAATAACAATAATAATAATGAGTGGATTGTAATTTCAAAACGGTTTAATTTTTTTTTTTTAAAAATAATTGATAATTGTATGCAAATTACAGGGACCAATACTGTATTTGCAGAAAGGAGAAGCCAACCTGAGAGAGAGAGAGAGAGAGCAGACATCAGTGTCAAGGGAACCACCGCAACCGCATAAAGTTGGAGTATTCTCCAAACGCATCTCAATCTCCATCTCCAATGCGTTAAACATGCTCTCAGCCTATTTCGGTTTTTTTTTTTGGGTCTCTCTCTCTATATATCTCTCTCAAATAATTTATTGCCACTCATTAGTAGTACCAAGGCTTCAGGGGTGTTCCTGGTTCGGGTTTTTATTAAAATACCAACTGAATAAATTACAAACAATGGCTTCCATTTAATTCGGTTTTGATAAATAAAAAAAATTGTATAAACGAAAAATCTAAAATCCCAAAAAAAAAACTAAGAAAAATCCAAAATCACAAAAAAAATGAAAAAAAGTTCGAAAAAGTCGGAAAAGGCCGGAAAGTCCAAACAATGTTATAAACTTTAAAATAACTTGCAATTGTTTTCAAATGACTCAAAATAACTTTACATGACTTAAAAATGATTTAAAACAATTTTTAAAATTACTCAAGACTGTTTTTAAAATAACTTAAAACGACTCAGATATTTTTTAAAACGACTCATATTGTTTATAAAATGACTTAAATCGACTCGGACTGTTTTTACAATGACTTAAAACGACTCAGACTGTTTTTACAATGACTTAAAACAACTCAGACTATTTTTAAAACGACTTAAAAGTATCATGGTGTTTTTAAAAATGATTTAAATACTGTTTTAAAATGACTTAAATCAACATACTCTCTCATCTCCCACCTTCATTCCATTCCCAAATTCTCAAACAATTACTCTCTTTTTCTAAGTATATCTCTGTTAACACAAATATTTGTTTCTTTTCGTCTGTCAAATTTTCCCAATATAATACTTAAATTCTTCAAGAAAAACCCTAAAAAAAAGCCCCAAATCCCAAATCTCCAATTATTTTTATCACAGTTTTGAAATTATCAAGCATAAAAAGAATCCATAAATTACCCCACTCGTACAAAATAAAGCTGAAAACCTATTTAATTATATAACGAAAATTGTATGAATTTGTTGAATTTTGTTTAGAACTCTTCTAAGTTGGGAAGTTTTGTCATTTGTGTTTATTTGATTATTATTTTCAAAAGTTAACAAGGAAGAGACATATATAGTGGGACTGTTAATTGGTATTATTAGGAGATTGATTTTTGGTAGAATGGGGAGCGAGAGAGAAATTGATTAAATAGAAAAAACAGTTTTTCCTAATTGTTTAAAAACCACACCTCTTCCTCGTTGATCGTTCTGGGTTCCGCCACTGCCCGTCATATCCCTTCTTCTACCTTCGGTCTCAACATGCCCTCTCTCTCTAATATATATATATATATACTTTGTTCTTTACGTATATGTATATATCAATTACTGTGTTTTATGGAAAACGTGAACTTGGAAACTAACTCAAGTGTTCTATACGCACCCTTTTTAAATCTTTTTTATGTATGCAATAGTTAATAAATTGGATATTACTTTCAAATTATTAGTTGTTTTCTATAGGTATGCCTTGGTAACTTTTGAGACAGCAATCAGACTTATGTTAAAAGTTGCATTGATGTCGGATTTAATTAACTGAGATAGTAATTTTGATGGTTAGGCTTTTGTGTATCACGATGCCAAACGCATGCCTTTGTGTTTGCTGTTTTATTCATTGTTTTGATACTTATAATTCCCAAACTGTTGTTTCACTTTAAGATGTATGGTTGCAACTTTTGGATACAAAATCTGGTACTAGTCCACTCTAGCTTACGAAATTTAGCTCTTATACCCGTAGAATCGAAACTTCAGCTTTTAAGCTGGTTGACCAAACCCACATCATTAAGTAAATAAACTGAATTATAATTCGCAGCTAAATGGGCCATTGGTTATGAAAAAAATAAAAATGTTCAAGAATTGGTAATATGTTTTGACTTAATGGAAGCTAGCGTTTTGTTTTTGTGTGAAGCAAATAGCTTAACTTCTGCGGATTGTATCACTTCTTATAGATGGGATTTCATTTTCGACTTAGGATCATGATTATGGGTATATTTTAACGTCGACATCTTGAAGAAGAAAATGTATTTGTTTAGCTCTGCTCTTTTAATTTATTGCGTTTTATTCTGTTCTTTGGTCTAGTTCAAAGAAGTGATAGGCTTAGTTCCTATGGAGCTGAAGTTTCAACATTTTTTTCTAAAAGATAACATATGAAGATATGTTTCCGCATTTCCCCAAAATATGGAATTCAGGTCATTGACTCATGGCTATGTTCTGTATGAATATATATACTATCTATGTATATATACTGAGATGATTATGCTAAACATGCAGGCTGATCAGTTATGGAGGAAAAAGTGGCTTCATTGACCACATCACTTTCCCTCTCTCCTCAATCTTCTCCCTCTCAATCGCCAGCGACAAAGCATCAAACTCCTAGCAAGGAGCATTTTACACCTCAAACCCCACCACTTTCAGTGACAAGACTATGGCGACCCAAGGCTCAGCAAAACCTCAGGAACCAGTGGTCCAAGCTTACGTCTTATAGAAAAGAATGGTCTTCCTCTTCTTTTGCCGCTAGATCTAACGCAACTGATCTTGTCAACTCTTATCTCTCTCTAAGGTAGTTTTCTTCATATAATAAGATGTTATCTCATTTTGGTTACAGTTTAGCACAGACGTATGACCAGGTTTCAATTCTATAAGCCGACCTATAAACTTAGCGATTATTACACTGGCTTTACTTTTCTCAATGATTTTGGCACACTTGGTATACCAGATCAAAAAGAAAAGAACAGGTTGGGGACTTGGGGTACTATTGTACTAACTAGTTAGTCTAGCTATGAAAACCAAAATAAAACATAACTTTTCTATTGCTATCACAGTTTTCCTATTTTAGTCTCCGACTATGGTTTTTTATTAAAGTCCCGATCTATGGTTGTTCGAGTAATATGTTCGAGTACAGTAAATCTTGGTTTTATAGGTGGGTGTACAAAATTTATTTATAGACTCTATAGGGTAGCCTTGGTGCAACTACATGAAAGCTATGTGCAATGCGCCTACAATTTTCACATGAGTTGTTTCAATTATGTACTAAATATAGCAACTGTAGTTCATCTTTTGTACTTAGATAAGTGTTAAAGAGTGGTTTTGACCAGGTACATGAAAGCTATGGAGTTGGGTGTTCTGAATGACATGCCTGATATCAAGAAGAAAGCTTGCTGGAAACTTTTTACACGGCAGGTGATATTTCCTAATATACTACATATTTGCTACTTAGTTATATATTTGTTTTCCTTTTGGATGATGTTGGGGGGTTCGATTTTCTTCTATATGTTTAATCACTACATGAAAATTATAGCTTGTTATGTGAATTTATTAAAAAGGACGACCAGATACGATGCAGTGCACTGGAATTGCTAAGGAACCATGGGTGGTCGATAAAAGTAAAAGCTTAAATTTTGTTTGAATTTAAGTATTTAACTAGGAATTTGTAAGGTCTTTGGATAATATAAATAATAATGAAAAGATAGTGTTGATTAGACTATCTGAATAAGCACTTGATGGTTCTAATTTCAACTGACTGCTAATTATAACATCATATGCTTACGCAGTCACCTTGTCTCTACTTTTTTCAGGAATCATATCGGGGCAAACTTTTATCATCATATAAAAATATGGTATGCAAACACTTACGTGCATACACCAATTGAATTTCCCTTTTTAGATCCTTTAATTATGTCGTATTTGAGTGAGTTTGGCGTTTGTCTATAATTGTGACACACAGGTAGCTTCTGTAGCGAACATGCACAACTCTAGCAGATCCATGAGAACCTTCTTTAAGAGCACAAGTCGTTCTCTCACCCAGTTTTCTAACATTCAAGAGGATAAAAATGACAACGGTGATGGTGGGGGCATCCCAGTTTTCACATTTTTGTCAATTTCTTCCTTAGGTATGTTCAAAATTCGCATTTCCGTTTGAGAGAGTATGCCAATGTTTTAAAACCGGCTATCTTTTTCCTTTTTCGCTTCTCACATCTAAGATTGTTCACCTCCCACTCTATTAATTATTAGTATCTGAGTGAGATAGGAGTGTTCCAGTTGTGAATGTATCATTATCCTTTCTCTGACCAATACGTCATTTCTTTTCCTTTTAACCATTTCAGAGGAATTAGCTTTTGAGTTTGTTCGGATGCTCTCATCGGAATTGAGTTTGAAGGTAAAGGATGAATTTGGTTTCATTTTTTTGCAAGTGACACAGTCCTTTTCTAGTTTAACATTTGTTTATCCTCTCACACGTTGGCATATTTTAACAGCGGTTACTTGTGATAGAGTTTCTCTCCTTAAGTTCTGAAAATTTTCAAATTGATCCTGTAAATTGGTCCGATGAGCTCTATCCTGGAGAATTCGATAATCTATCAATTTGTGACTTATTTTCCAAAGAGTTATGCAAACCAATTCATCCAAAGGGGGAGGGCTCGGATTCTAACAGAATTGTTGAAACAGCTCAATGTCAATTAAATGAAGAGGTCCTTCAGGTATGGAGCTTATTTCTTCTTTCAAATTAATTAGAGAAGTTTTGCCATATCTGTATTTTGGGTGTTTGTGACTTAGTTTGACAGATTGTGCTTGTGATATAATTTTGCACTACCTTCTTTTACATGAGGCCTGAACAAGAAATGTTTAACCTCCTTATTTTTTCTTCAGACAAATCATAATGATGTGGATGCTTATGTGCATAATTTTTCATTTCGTATTCTGTGTATTTATATACATTTTACAGTTCCAAATATGATATCAGTTCTTGATTATTATATATTTTTTAATCAAATGTAACCCTTTACTGCATTAAAGTCGTTGCCTTTTGCGACTGTCTTTCAAAATCTTTAGCTCTCCGGCTGGATTTTGGTTATTATTTGTAGAATCTTGTTTGAACTAGCAAATGGTTTACTTCGTTTCCAACTATTATTCATGATCACATGGGATTGCAGTTATTGCTTGATAAGGAAACAAAACTTGCCACTCAGAAAACTTGCTGCATGTAGCCAATTTTCACAACTATATATTATGGAACCATAGCCTATCTTTTTGCAAAATATGCATTTATTTATACTATATTTTGCTTTTTCTTGACCTACGTCAGGTGTACTTAACGACGTGGCTTGCAGAGGTTTACATCAATACACACAGGTGAATTTATCATATTTTCTTTACGATCATTATTTATTCAGACATAAAAGCCATTTGAAGACTTTTGTCATTGGCTGTGGTCGAATAGTATAGTTAATGAATTACATGGCTCACAAGATACATGTTTGTCTTGTTCACAGAGTGGAAGAAATTTTTGCCGTAGTAGGAGAGGAAATACATCATATCCTTTCTTGAAAACCATCTCTTCTCGATTCTGTATATCATAAATTACAGTTTACCATTGGCTCGTAGTAAGTTCTTGGTTCTTTACTAACTATTATACATTGGAAAAGATGCTACGATTGGCCTGTAGACTCTGAAGTGTAGCATATCGTCCTTACTTCTTTGCAGCTTTCAACCCAAGTTCATTAGTCTTTCGATGATATATTGGAATTTATTTGGCTAGTCAATTTGAATGATTTGAGCAGTTGTTTTCTTATCTGTACGAAAGGTTAAAACTTTAATAAGTCCGAACTTTTTTTACATCAAATGCTTGGATGTATTTGCTCAAAGGTACAACCAAACAGGCCCCTAGTGTAAATCATTCCCATGGGTTATATTTGTCACGCTCCTAAATGACTTGGTAAGCTTTAAGTTGGGGTCACGGGCACCGTGTTGGATTGTAATCGACCTCTTAGCAGACATGGTGTTCATTCTTGATTATTGTACCAACTCCACCCCTAATTTCCATTTATCTATTTGTGTCTCATCAAATTATGATGATAGATCCGTCTCTAATTATTTTCAAACATTAAATATTGAATAAATAGGTTTTGTAATAAAATGATAGATTAAATTGTATTTTCGCTAATGTGCTATGAAGGGATACTGTACAGTGTTTAGATCACCTCTTTTAAGATTATTCAGGGTAATTACCTAACTTAAATGTATGGAAGTGTGATGGTAAGTATTTGTAAAGGAAATAAAATGATTATTTTCTAATAACTAACCTGACTTATGATGTATTCTCATTTTCGGTACTCGGTCTACCCGGTCTACAGCCGAATTGATGTATCTAAAGATAAGTCGCTTTAAGACTACTCACTAGATACGAATATCGTACTGTTTTCTTTCATAAATAATGAATTAATTTTTAAAAAAAATCTAAGGTTAGGGATTTATGAAGAGGTAATGAATCAATTTTAAAAAAATATTTAAGGTTAGGGATTTATGAAGAGGTAATGTCGTGCCAAATACTCGAATAAACAGCCATCGCCGTATCAATAAAAAAACGGTTATAGGATTAGATCCCAAATATGGCGAGTCTTTTCTTCCAAAAGGAGGTATTTTTAAAGATAATGTTTTCCGTTTCTATAAGAACCGATAAATTTACATTTCAAAAAATTAAAACGATAGGTGAAATGCATGTCTTATTATTGTAAAGGTGTGAGAAGAGACGCAGCGAAAAGTTATGATTGATCTAAATTCAAGTTTGGCTCGTCATAATTGAGCCGTGATGGCAATGTTTTAATAAAATTTAAGAGAGTCGAAAACGCACTATTTATTTGAAAGTGACTATCTATACGTTCTTTTACAACGAAATTCTTTCAATAAAGATTTCATTTTCTTCCTTTCGGATGGTGGATATTTCTCATAACATGAAATGTGAATCAAAATTATGTTTGAATTAAAACGAACATACCGATATAAGTTATTCCGAATCAAATAGATTTATAAATGAAAAATTTGACATCAAGTTATTTCTAAGTTAACTATTTTTCCTTCTATTAGAATTATATGCTATACGGAGTTAGAGAAAGTGATTTTTTTTTTGTCCAAAGTTATACATTTCGTCACAACTTTGTGCAAAAACACCATACCGGAATAGGACAAAATGACACAATACATACTACGACTCGATGGGTGCATGTCTATTTCGTTTTCGAATGAACAATGTACATGTACCGAGTAATTACTGTCCATAAATTGCCACATTTATTAATTTCCCGATTTCAGTATAAAAACATTCCCAAACAAGAAAAATGCAATTAGTAAGTCCATAATTTACAATCAAAAGGAATAATTAGTATTTAAATAAACCAACCAGTACACAAACAAAAAAAAAACGTATTTATAAGGTTAATATTTGTTATTTAAAAATGACTAACGACGCAGTTTATTGTCCGTTTATCGCATACTCATATTAATAATTTTAGTGTACTAATGGACTTTGGAATTATAAATAATAATAAAAAAAACATATATAGGATATGGGGTGTACTTGTGCATTTTGCCAAATATTATAATGGATCCGGGATTCAGAATCTCACATCTATATAGATTTGATTTTTCAGCATTTTTAAAATTGGTCAAATAATCAGACAAATTAGAAATCGCCACCTATAACCCGAAATTCAGAACTCCATGTCCTACGTCACTATTAAATCCCAAAACAAACACAGCCATTGTTCTCATTCCTTAGTTCATTGCTTATAATTTTTTTTCAATTACTCCAAACAAATCCTAAAAGTTGACTGTCACCTCCTACATAATTATAAAATAATTGTATTTTCTCAAATCAATATAATTTTTTTCTCAAATCAGCATCAGTCTACCACTATATCACTACAGTTATCAAATAAGTATTTTATTTATTTATAAATATATATTAATAATAAATCCAATTTATATTTGCTCGTTAAAATTTGGTTGAGTTTTCATTTAATCTTTTATAGTAACAAATATTTGGCTATTTATTAACAAGTTATAACATTTATTAACAAATCTTTTAATAAATAATAAGTTTTGGTTTGATGTTACAAATGAAAAACGTTCACGATATATAAAGTTTTATCGATCAATCATCAAATCAAATAAATTAAATAGTAAAAATATATTCTTATCGTCAAATCACATATTCTATTACTGTCAAATAATTTATAAAAAACCAACTTTTTTTACATTCTATTGATCAACAATAAAACTTTCGGTACGTTACCCAAACTCGAATATATTCGTAGCCTAAAATAAATATATTAAATGTTTTTAAAGAATACCAATAATTCGGTGGAGCTAATAGGCAGAGATAATACGTAAGGTTCTGAATATTGTTGTTTTGGGTGCCTTCTAATATTTTTGGTAAAAATGCGCAACTAAAAAATTACTCCCCGAAATATCTCTGTGAGCTAAATTCTAGAGAGAGAGAGATGGCGGGGGGAGAAGAAGACGATAGACACCAAATAATGCAAAATTTGTTCGGCGATCAATCTGAAGAAGAAGAAGAAGAAGAAGAAGAAGAAGAAGAAGATGACGATGATGAAGAAGTCGAATCTCACCATGAATCTAATCGTGAACCTGATTACGCTTCTGTATATATACCTCTCTCTCTCTATATATATATATATCTATATATCTATATATCTATATCCATATCAACACTTAACCTAATTTATGTACTGCGATTGCGTTTGCTATTATTTACCATCTCTCCATATGCCATTTATTTGTATATGTATATCTCAACACTTAAACACGTATTTATACATGTACTGAAATTGTGTTTGCTATTGTTTACCATCTCTTTATTTATCCTATACTCAATTAAACCTGCTTCTTTATACTGAATTTTAAAGTCACTTAGTTTTTTCCCGCTATTTTAATAGAATTATGCATTAACTGGACTAGTAAGTATTTTCTTTATACCCTCTCTTTATTGATTCTATGCTGAATTAAAACCTGCTTATCTATATATTACATTGTATTTTCTTCGAGTGACTTAGTTTTTTTTTTTCATAGTATAATGAATTAACTGGAATAATATCTGTATACATTTTTTTTTCATGATATTATGTTGAACGAGACTTGATCAGGTGTATCTTATATACATATGTTTGTATATTTGGGTTTGATAGTTTGAACAATAAATTAAAACTAACAGGACTACATGAGTATTTTATATAAAATAATACATTGCGTTTGGTAGTGTTTACCCTCTCTTTATTGATACCATGCTGAATTAAACCTGCTTGTTTTTATTATAGTCTAGAGTGAGTTAGATTTTGATCATTATTAATATCGCGTTAACTGGAATAATATCTGTATATGCCTTTTTTAAAACGATTTGATGCCGAACGAGAATTGATTATTTACAATTGACCTAATAATAATACATCAAGTGTAATAATGTGTACCCATTTTGGTTTGATAGTTTGAACAGTAAATTATACTTAATAGGACTCTAGGAGTATTTTATATAAAATAATACGTTGCGTGTGCTAGTCTTTTACCCTCTCTTTATTGATACTATGCCGAATTAAACCTGCTTTTTGTATGATAGTTCAGTGTGATTTAGTTTTTAACTATTATTAATTATGCATCAACTGGAATAATATCTGTATACGTTTTATTTCACGATTCTATGCTGAACGAGACTTGATTATTTACAATTGACCTAACAATACATCAAGTGTATTATGTATAAATGGGGCAACGACCAAATTTAGTGTACATTTGGGTTTTATAGTTTGAATAGTAAATTAAACCTAATAGAAGTATAGAGTATTACATATAACATATCAAGTGTTTAATATATACATGTGTTTGTATATTTCGGTTTGATAGTTTGAACAATATATTAAGCCTAATAGGATTATTATATATAACATCAAGCACTTTATGAATACATATGTTTGTATATTTGGGTTTGATGGTTTGAACAAAGAATTAAATCTAACAGGACTACTACAGTACATTAATGGGGATATATATATGTTTACCTTTCTCTTTGTTTGTTCTGTGGGGAAAATTGATTATTTACTCTTCATAAGAATAAAAATAGTCCAGTTAGGGTTTACGTGGTTTATAAATATAAAAGTTGGTTAATGTAGTTACTAAGTGACGTTCTTCCATGATTGCCCCCAGTACAATTTTAGGCAGTCGTGAAGTTGGTTCAAGGATTGGTCAAAAACATTAAATGTTAGTATAGAGAGACCATGTTCAATGATTCCCAAATTACTCCATAATGGTTTAAACTATAAAAGGAAATTTAATGGTTAAACAGGAAAATGGACTATTCTTTTGGGACGGAGTCAAAACCCTAACTGGACTATTATTATGGCATATTTGTACTTGTATAAATTCGTTAAATTTAGCGGCATACTGTGTACTTGTATAGATTCGTTAAATTATCAAGTTTCCACTAAATTTACGCGTGGCATACTGTTTACTTGTATAAATTCATTAAATTTAGTTTTTGATAGAGCATATTTGGATTCGTTTGGAGGCTTAATTAGGCGGTTTACGTTTTTAGGTAGTCATTTTAATTAATATTTCATTTCCTTTTCTGGTGAACTCTATTGAGCTCAAAAGTCTGTTCAGCAATTTCGAGAAAAGTACCGTTCGTGTGCAGTGTTACTAACATTTTTTTATTAGATTTCCTTTCTGGTTTCTGTCATAAGTCGTAACTGATAGAATTTGGACCAACTTTAAATGCAACTTTATTAAAAAAGGGCAATTCTTTTCTTTTAAGTAAGGTCGTAGGCGCATGAGAGCATTTACACCAGACTTTTATATACAATTTCATTAAAAAAAGCAATTATTTTCTTCAGGCGCGTGAGACCGTTTGCATCAGAATTTTATCCACAACTTCAATTGTATAACGATTCTCTGTACCCTTTTTGTATAAAAATTCTCTGTACCCTTATAAAGGTATTATAGTCAAATTATTGGCATTTTAGTCCTGTATATTAAAAATATAACCTCTCTTTATCTTTTTAAGTGAATGCATGGATGCATGTTTCAAGAAGAGAAAAAAGCACAAATCTTCATTTTAATCAAAGTCCTTTGTCAGATTGTTATTAGGAGTAATAGGATTTAGAACTCATTATTCTGTATGTCAGTCAAGATAATTTAAGACCTCATAGGTTAATATCAAGATTTCAAAAGGCGCTAGGCGGGTTATAAGCGGAAAGGGTCCGCCTAGCGCCTAATTGGCCGCCTTTTTCCTGCCTAGACGGATTTTTTTCCGCCTAGGTCCGCCTAATGCCTAGGCACCTAGTCCCCGCCTAGCGCCTAGGCCGATTTTTAAAACACTGTTTAATATCCATATAAAATTAGTGAGCAACTGAGTACCACCACCGAAAGTGAAAGGACTTTGTCACTGCTTGCGGTTCTGGTATTCAGATAGTGATTTGGTTTCTGGTATTCAGATAGTGATTGCTAAAGTATCCCTATAGAAATCGTTATATAAGATGATGCTAGTGCTCTTAAGGGTCAGTTATATGCACTTGCGTGCACATGAACACATCATCTACCATTGTGATATACTTTATTGAACCAATGATTATCAGTGGCTTAAGTTTTGAACCTTATACATATGCACCCACAACAGGGTTCGATCCCGATATTCTGCAATCAGTGAAAATCCCTTGTCACACCAAAGGAGTTGTTACAGGGTCACCCCTCTTCTGCCCTTTTACCTTTTTGAAAACTGTGACCAGAAACTTGTTTTCTTTTGTTGTATCCACTGTTTTAAAAATCGGCTGAGGCGACCGCCTAGGCGCTAGGCGGTGCCTCGCCGCCCCCACTTTTGCTAGGCGTTTTTAAATAATTCTTAAATTGGGTCAACCCAAATTCTAATGGGTCAAAAGGTTAGAATAGGTTAGAAAAAATATATATAGAGCAATAAAATAAAGTAAAACATATCTTAAACCTGTTTTTTTTGTCGCAGCCTCTGCAGGTATACGACGAGCCTGAAGATGATTAGGCTTCTAAGCTAATACCAATACTTTGTTTTGATATCTTGTTGATTTTGGATTATATTTGCATTTTCTTTTTAAGTTGGTGTTTGAGACACTTTAATGACATTTTTTTGCTTATGTTAAACTGCTCGGACATTATTATCATAATATTTATTGCTTTGTTGTGGTATATCGTTAAGCTAATAGACTTTAAATACTTGATTTAACATGATAATACTATTTGCAACGTGTATGTTGCATGAAAATCCAAGGAAAACATGTAAAAACATTCAAGTCATTTTCCCGCCTAGGCGACGGCTAGGCGGCACCTCTCCGCCTCATCCCCGCCTAGCGCTTTTTGAAACCTTGGTTGTATCTTATCTTTAAGATTTGATTTATCCAGGGGAGGGAAATGCTGGCATTTGTGTTGAGATTTTCCTCTTATAAATTAAATATTGCATACAGGATGACGGTGCTGAGCCAGAACGTGAAGGCGAAGTTGAGGTGGATGGCCCAGAGGCCGCTGAGGTGGAAAGTGATGGTGAGTTACATGATGCTGTAGAGAGTGAAGCTGAGCAGGATGAAATGGTAGTTGCTGAGGAGAGGGAAGAAAGTGATGGAAAGGAATCAGAATCGGATGAAAGGGTTGGGTTTGGAAAGAGAGTTCCTATGCATAGGGGTAGAGATGTGATTGAGAGTGGATCGGAGAGGTCTGAGGAAAACCATTATGTTGACAATGAAGATGAGGAGGTTGGCCAGACTAGGAGTTTAAGGTAAACCGAGCACTCTCATAGTCTCTCTCTCTCTCTCTTTGAGCCTTCATTGGAATTTGTACAATTTGTCTGTTTTTATAGTGCGTATACCATTCTCTATTACATGTCTCATGTTTGCTATAATTTTACATACGTAAGAAATATCTGATTTTTATGTGGCTGAAGGGGGACATCCTAATTGGACTTTCTTGACCGAATTTTAGGGAATTTTTATGTCAGAAGCCATAATCTTCTTGTTGGATCATGCCTTCCCATGCTTTATTCGTGTCTATAAATTGAAAAGGTGTTTCTTTGTTTGTACATATTACTTTTACTATCCCTAGTTCTTAAGTTTGCTGTGGTTGTGCTTGCTATTAAGTTCTTACCTAAATCTGATGCATTCTACTCCTGTATTACCTGGTAGTTATGTTGTTCTTAGTTCTTATCACATCTTAATTTTATATTAGTTTGGGCATGTCTAATCAGTCACATTACCTCGATGCGTCTCTTCTGTTTACTTATATCTCATAGCTGGTATTTTGAATTTTGCAGTAGGTCACCTGAAGAGGAGAAAGACGAGGTTCTTATTTCCAGCTCAGCTCCTGAGATCCGTGACGTATTTGGGGACTCTGATGAAGATGAACCAGTTCAATACACAATTCATGATAACCCTGATGAAGATTTTACTGCAAGTCCTAAACACATTACTCGATTTCATGTCTCTGTTAACCTTCCTACTTGACTTATACATAGTTTTTGTATACAGAGAACAAATCTGGAAGAGGAAGAGGAGTATGACAGAGATTTAAAACCTGAAGATATGATAGCTGATGAGGAGGCTCATTATGAATCTGATGAAGCGAACATCGAGGCTAGAATTAAGGAAAGACCAGTTGGGCCTCCTCTGGTTTTGGAACTACCATTCCGCCCTCCTCCTGCTACACGAGAGAAGGTTTGCCTTTCTTAATTTCTTACTCAGTTTGCAACGTCTGTAATTGTCCTTTCTTGATCTTAAACCGGGCAGTATGTAATGTGTAAGATAAAACAATGGGGATATATTTATTGTTCGACGCAGTGGTTTAGTTTATCAATTTCTTTTGAACTGATTTTTGGTGATATAAATATTTTTCTGAATGACATTAGTTATTTATTGCTGTTTAATGTCATCTCGAATTTGCTTTATTCTAAGTTCTGTTAGTATGAGTTCATCATAAGTTGTCTGATGTCTGCACTGTATGTTTGTGTTTATCTTTTGGTGCCAGGTTTGTGTTTTTATTCTTTGGTGCGAGGTCTGTTTTTACGTAGTTCTTTGAAATTTAGTCCCCTTTTGTTACTTGTTTTGTAGATGAACTTGATCAAAGTTTCTAATATAATGGGAATTGCTCAAAAGCCCTTTGATCCCAAGACATTTGCAGCAGAGGAAATATTTGAAACTGATGAATCAGAATCCAAGAAAAAGATTCGCCTGGACAACAACATTGTTCGGTGGAGGAGGATAAAGAAACCAGATGGCACCAAAGCTGTGAGTACTTTTAGAACCATTCCCGTTTTACAAGCCACATTTTAATGCTTACAATCAGTTCACCAACCTATTAAAATTCACAATAACAGATATTGGTCTATACGAAATCAGAAACTTACCAACTAGTTAAGATTTTACTCTTGGTCTACAAATTGTTCGATTTTATGTAGTTTACATCATCGTAATAGGAAAATTAATGCTTTCTCAGTGTTTTTGAGTTGAAATTGTAATGTCATACTAATTGTTTTATAATTGTGTTGATTTGTTTATAATATATGAATTCCAATAGTATGGTGTACTATTGTTAAAAGCTGATAGGTTGGTCTACTAAAGTGATATTTTCCTTTATAATTTAATTTTGATCAAGTCTGTCATTGATAGTTTTGACTGGGGGGGCATTGTCTCAGAAAACAGAAATGTTGTGGTGTCTGCGAGTTGAATTTCAGTATCTGATATCATAAGAGCACAGGATGAAAAATGAAAACTTAAAAGATGGTTTATATGCATTTGCATACAATATCATGTTTATGCACAAAATTCTTCTATAAGTTTGTTTTCCACTTTTAAAGGGGGTAATACATATTTATATATATGCAGTTCGAGAGCAACGCCCGATTTGTCAAATGGTCAGATGGTAGCTTACAGTTGTTAATTGGCAATGAAGTACTTGACATATCTGTTCAAGATGCAAAACACGATCAAGCTCATCTTTTTCTTCGACACGGGAAGGTGATCTCCTGCCATTTCTAAATTGTAAATAATATATTTGCAATGTTTGTTTGAATCATCGTGTGGTTCAAGCGGTTGCAGTCAAGTGATTCAGTTGAATGTACAGAAACTGATACTCTTAACAAAATGCCGAATGGCAAAATAAAATAAAATGTGATTTAATCCTAAAAAACGGTATAATGTGCTGAACTATTAGTTTTTTTAATCGCCAATCTAGAATGTGAGTATTGAGCAACATGTTGGGATAAAAATCAGTATCACTTGTTTTCCTTACACTCCTTGTGTCTCTAATTTCAATCATTAGAGATCCAAAACTTTCAAACAGGCAACTTTCGGGTTGTACCTGAACACGGGACATTATTTACTATGGTATCAAGTTGAGTATTTTCATCTCTCTCATTTTTAATCTCAGGCCCCAGTTTAAGAGAAAGTTAAGATTGTTTAGCGGCGTATTCAAAAGTTCTTATTGGCACTGAGAACAAATCTCAAGAGATGAGGTTGCTTGGTATACACTAAAAGTACAATACTACTGGTTCCCAAAATGAAAATTTGATAAGTAACGAGTGTGCAGCATAAGCTATTGGACCTAGTGTACAGTGTACACCATTAAAAAATTATACTGTAGAACCAGTGTCCTTTACCAGGATATTATAAGCTATTGAATTCTTTTGACATTTCGATTTTCTTGTAGTTGGTTCCTTTTGGTGCTTTTACTTTCATTTGTCCTTGACGTTTTTCATTTAAAAATTCAGGGAATTCTCCAGGCTCAGGGTAGAATAGTAAGCAAGATGAAGTTTATGCCTTCATCATTGTCATCTAAGTCCCATCAACTGTTAACGGCTCTGGTTGATTCACAGCATAAAAAAGTGTACAAAGTCAAGAACTGTGTTACTGACATTGACCCAGAGAAAGAAAAGGAACAAAAAGAGAAGGTACTTGGTTCATTACAATGACACCTTGTACTTGGCATTGTAGCGTATTTGTTCATTTGTTTCCTTTTTAGGTTTTAAATGAAACAATCAGAGCCAATGAACTTCTTAACCGGAAGAAAGAAAAGGTGCACCGTAAATATACTCAAACAGGCTCAGCACGCAGGGAGCGACAGTTGTCACCAGGTTTCTTGGAGGATGCTTTAGATGAGGTGTGTGGTTTATATATATTTATAAATATGTTAATTTTTGTTATCTTAGTTAGCCTGATGGGTATTTATGTATTTATATCACCAAACTCTAATCTTCATCATCTTGAATGCAAAACTCTCTTTCTTCTTCTCCTTTTTCTCACTTTTACTCTTAGTTGGATCATTGGATTATCAAATGTTCTCACTTTTACTCTTAGTTGGTCTTTTATTGTGCAGATGTAAACTTAATTTTTTCTATTACCTTTTCGATTAGGGGGAAGAGAGGGATCATTATGAATCTCGCCGTTCAGGTGGTCGACTTCGCTATGACGAAGGCATGGAAACGGAGGCACGTGCTGAAAAGCGTCTTTCTGCTAAGAAGGTACTTTAATTGTATATGCGGTTATTATGACATGTCAGTTCCCTTTCCTTCTACTATAGGTTAATTATTGCTTTGTAAACTTACATAACATTACATTCCGACTTACAACACCGGTATACAAAGATTAGCGATAAGTACACGTATACCAACCTAACGTCTTTCTGCTTTTGGGGTAAATTATTGAGAAACATAATAGAACACTATAAAAATGTTCTCTTTCATAACTAATCAGTACCCTGTGAAATGTTTTCCATTTGGTACATTTTGTTCTAAATTGTCGAGAAATGTTAAGTTAGTGAACCAATTGCAAATATTTGTAGTTCAGTGTAGGAAATCAAAATCTAGCGATAATCAACTCTTTACTATAACTATAAGTACTCCTTTTCTGTTAAACAAATCATTTATATAATACGATGGTGACAGGGGCAGAGAGAAGTCATGCGCAAGCCAAACTTCACTCCTACCAAGTCATCACAAAGACCAGCTGAGTTTTCAGACGATGAGAGAGAAGAGGAATCTGAGTATGAAACCGAGGAAGATGAAGAGGAAGTTGTCCCCCAGAGAAGAAGGGTTGAGAAGCATGAGGATGAAGATGAAGATGAAGGCCTTGATGATGAAGAAGAGGTAGTTGCAGATGATGAGTCAGAAGAGGAGCCCGAGGTATGCACAAATGTTACTTCACCGATATTTTTCTGTACTTTGTTTTAGACTTGCATATGAAGGAACAAAGTACAACATACTTTCCCACCGTATGCGGACATCTTCTTTCGCCAACATTTCTTTCTACTTTATAAAATTAGATTTGCGAATATGAAGGAATAAAGTACAACTTTTCGCAAATAAAATTTAAAGAACAATGTAAAAGAATACCCTGGTGTAATGAGACAAAAAGACAATTCCTTGAAATATTTTAATTCCCTTGATACCACGTTATACAATAACATCATGAATCTTTTCAGATAAACTGTTTATGCAAATCCTGTATGAGTTGTTCACCTTAGACTAGATTATTGGAATTAGTTTTCATCATTGACCATTTGTTGTAGAGCAACTGTTTCTACGAGAAAGTATTACGTATCCAGTAAGACTAGAAAATAGTGTGTTTACAGATCACATTGTAATGTTTAGGATTAGTGGTGAAATAAGATTTTTCAACAAATATACTCATTGGTGGGGCAGAATATGTTCTGTCCTTCCGGGAATATCTAATTCTTTGTCCATGTCTTATGAATCTTTTCACATTGTCTTTAATCCTTTGGTTTTCTTTCAGAAAGTTTTTAGCTTCCGTCTTTGGGGGATATATTTTGTAACTGGATTCATAATTGAAAATTTTGCAATATGAAATATGAATACAGGAGCCGAAACAAAAGGGTAGGGAGTCTGGAAGCAGCCTGAAGCGAAAGGCGGTACAGTCAGACGAAGAATCTCCGCCAAGAAAGACCACCGTATCCCACCGGAGAGTGGTAATCGAGAGTGATGAAGAATAGTGATGAGAAATGTTTGAAAATTGTGTAGACTGGTTTTTTTTTTTCAGTTTTTTTCTCAGTCTCTATTGTTAAAGAATATTACAATTTGTTTCATTTTATGAACATTGGATCTGAAATTTCAAATAGTTTTACCAGCAAAGCGAACCAAAGAGAGCTCGGCTTAATTAAAGCGAAATTTGAACCGGTTTAGGTAAACTTGAAAGGATTCTCTAGTCTTAACTGAATAAGAAAAGGATAGCGGCTTTTAATTATTGACTTGCTTGTACAGTAAAGAAGAAAAAAACAATTGAACGAAGTACAGTTGGTTATCTCGGTTCTGGATTTCTTGTTTTTTCTAAATCTAACACAACAATTGCCTACTGTTCCTTGGTCTTCATAACAATTTACCGATTAATATGGGGCTTTGAGGAACGAAAAAAATATTTACAAAATCAAGAGACCATATGATAGATGTAGCGGTAACAGAATGAAATGAATAGCAGGGAATCTTCATTTTTGTGCATCAAACTGGGTTCAGTTAGTGGTAAGCTATAAAAAGTAACTGTAAAACGTCCTGTCCTTTTTTTTTAAAAGCACCGATTTGTGCACTTGGGCAGCACTACAGATATGATCTGGATCGTCCAATATCGGGACGACCAAAATGATCTCTTGCATCCAATACTTACGACAAACCAAACTGATATGGAGCGTCCAATATTTGAGAGATTTTAGCCCTTAGATGGCTCAAAAGCATAACTTAATTACTTGTCATATTCAGAGAGACAGAAACAGAACTTCTCCTCGGGCCATCTTCTAATAATGCACTTAAAATGATTGTGGTGAAGTAAAAAAGTTTATTTAACATAAATTGTTTTGACTAAAATGTTACTTGATAATATAATTTTTTTGGTTTATATTAATGATTTTTTTTGTTTAATAGTTGATTTTAAATTATTCTACTATTAATATGGTTTATTATGAAACTTGATACTAGAAAAGCATAGTTAAAAAAGTGCCCCATTTTGTTTTTTATTGCATGAAGCCTCAAAAACTTCAAGACCATTCCTGATAAAAGCTACCAAAGAAGCCCAACAACTTTAACAAAGTCTTAACCGAAGGGAGAATATACTATACAGTCAGGATTTTTCAGTGGGTCTTAAGAATTTTCTACAACCCAAGAGTAGTATACTTAATGATTTAAGTTTTGCATTACTGCATCTATTCTTAAATTTACAACAAATAATTATTTCTTCTGTTCAATATGGTTTTCTCAGACAAACAGATATATGTTATATATTGAGATACTTCCATTAAATGAAAAGTAACAGCAAAAAGCAAATCATCCAACACAGGTTACAGAAAAGTTTCATTCAAGATAATAGATAATGAGGGGTTTGAAACCATAATAAAGAACTGAGTTCACCTATTATATCGCATGCATTTATGTTATCACCCCCCTTATATTAAAATAAAAAATACTTGCACGTACTCATTCAATTCAATATACTTGTAATCCACTTTTTAGGTAGGCCTTTTTATTTTTATATTTTAAAATTCAAATAAAACCATATCCTTTAGGAGCAACAAACCCGGATAGTTATTGAATTGATCAAATATTATGGCATGCTCCAATGTGGTGATTACAAGTGGTGGACTATAAAAAACATTGAAACAAACAATAAAACAATCCTCAAATGATATAATACTGAAGTAATTATTACTATTACCTTGTAAGTAAATAAGTATCAGGTCGTATCCACTTCACTTGTGTTGGTAAACTTACTCTTTTTGAAATTACTATACTTATACACACTTCCAACCCCACCTTTAATAACCAACATTACATTTTCATCAAAATTACCAATGTGGTCGTTGCTCTTTAACAAAATGTACTACAAAATGTAAAAAGTAGTTAGGGTATTTTTTGGGGAAAAAATGGCTAATTTGCACAGACTCATTTGACTTTGGTTGACTTATTATAATAGAATGATATGAACCATCATGATTTTATCATAAAAACTGCAAACATGCTCACACAAAACCCTAAATCTATTTACAATAAGTACAATTAAAAAAACAAAATTCCCAAGCCTTTTTTATGAAGGGGACATTACAACTCGCGGACTTAGTGTCGAACTTTTCTTAGAAAGCTTTTCTCTCAGTTGCCTAATTTTTGCATCTACCCTTGCCGAGAACCCTATTTTAGTCTCTTGCCTTGCTTTAGAACTCTCTCTCGTCCACATAATCTCATCCTCCACATCTCTTTTATAGTATTTGATCTCTTGTATGATATGATGATCCATCGGTTTCAAACTTCTCTGAAAAGATATATGTACTAAATACGGTATATTACATGCGGCGATTACCAACAATGTCGTCGACCAATAAATAGGGGCCGGGGAAAGAGCTTCGATAAGGATACGAAAGGCGTTTTTCGAATAGATTGGGGATACAAAACCATATAAAAAGAGAAAAATGTACCATGTGACGACACTACCCCAAACAAAGAGGTGTTGTATCCAAGTGAAGTGGCTCATGGTCAATGCAATCTGGCAATTGACCACCCAGATTATACATGTAAACATGGTCGCACCGACTGCCGCCATATCAGCAGTTTGTCCGCCTTCTCGGAAGGCTTGGTTGTAAAATATTATAATGTTGAGAAAGAATATGACGAGTGAGGAATAGAGTCCGTTCCCCATCCACCCAAATATCCTTTGCCAGTCGAAAAACAAGTTTTGGGGACCTTGCTGATACAGTGCAGGAAACTGCCACACAATTGCAAGTTTTAAATAGTTAAAGTACAATATAAATTAAATAGAATTATGCAAGTGCCAGAAATCCGTACATAAAAAAATATCAGCATTCTCTTTGAGTTCGAAATAATTTTGGGCTCACTGTTGGAGTAACTTAGGTATTCTACACTTTACGATGAGACACAATCTCAGTTTAGTATCCTCAACTCTCGGATCATTTTCCTAATGTACTGAATGACGTCGATTTTGTGTACCGCGATCAATTTAGTATCCTCATCTTAAAAAAAGTTTAAATTCCTGGGGGTTACTTATGTCCATATTTTGAAAAACAACAGCAGTTCACTGTACAGAGTTGGGAAATTGTTGATACAAACAAGATGGGATGCACAAAATTGAGAAAAAAAAGTTGATTTTCAGTTTTCACAGCTTAAAATTTCAATGGAAATCCTCAAACCTCGAACTTGTAGAACCTTATAGTGGAGGTAACTTGGTTAATTAGTTAACTTCAAGCCTAATATTTTCAAACTTAAAACAAAAAAGACTGAGTGAATCATTAACTGCAAAATAATGATTTGCAAATCATTGGGTTACCTGTAAACAAACTTCTGAAGAAACATCTTGTTCAAAGACTCCGAGTGAAATGACAGGAAGCGAAGTAAGAATCACATTAAACAGAAGCATGTACCAATCATCATATACTGATTGCCCAGAAAAACCGGTGAATGCCTCGAAATAGAATATTGTGAGCCCAAATGCTATGTTTTTGTAGAAGAAATAACAGATCTGGGGCCAAGGAATTGCAGCTTAGATCAGTAATAGTTGAAAAAACATAAGGAAAAGTAAAAGGAAATTAAGGGATAAGTATACGAATCTAGGATTTACTCTTGAGTTAGCACCATAAGACTATTCAACGTATTCGACTTGGTACACTGTATTACCATTGTTTTCCTACCCTAGGCTACTGTTTTTTGTTAGTTAGTACACATGCGCAAGTGCTGTGACGTTTCTAACCAAAACCTTAAAAAACTCAATGGTATCTTGGTCAAATTGAATTTCTTTGAAGTTTCCATCCACTAAATTGACGTATTTGTAACAAATTGACCAAAAAAGATGGTTCAGGGCACTAAATTGAAAAACGGTAGCACATGATACGAGATTGGATAGACGTGTTAGTACAGGGTATTAAACTATAATAAAGCACATGACTCCCCACCCATGACTTGGAAAGAAATCCGAAGTGCATGAAAGAAAACCCCTGATTTTTAGTATAAGCACCCATTACCATTTGAGCTATTCTCTTATAGCACCAGTGACCATGAACCACCAGAAGTCTTTCCAAAAACTGAAACTGAGCTATTGAAAAGTCACTCGCCATCACAGCCTGCAAAATGTCCAAAGTCAAATAGTTGAGTAAGAGGATCACAATCGTGATCAATAGAATAATAAAAAGAATTACGAGCTATTAACCAAAATGTGTAGTTTTTGGCGTAGCCTATGAGAAAGAGGATGTGAAACATTACTCTGGGAAATTGAACAACTAAGCACAATACAGAGCCACAAAGCAGAAATACAGAACAAGTGATGTAGTTTCTAGATCACAAGTTTATTTTTTCCCTGTTTTCACTATTTTTTTTAAATCAGTGTCAGGGGTTCTTTATCTTTTTTTAGTCGTCATTATTGTGATCATGTGATGTCTTTTAGGCTTCCAGTTTTCAGTATAAGAAGGTTGCAATTTCAAATCTCAGATGTGAGAGTGGAGATTTCGCGATGAGCGTTTGGTACTCTTCTTTATTTGGGTTAGTATCCATATTCCCCCTTTTTGACAAGGGTTGATATTTATTAATCGCTATATTTTTGGGTTGATTTTTCTGTTCTATACCAGATCGGATTCAGGGCATAGTGAACTGAGAATTCTGATTCTTTTTTCATTGAAAACTCGTAGCAACATTTAAAAATAAAAGTCCACGAGGCAAACCTGCATCCCTTCGACACCACTGATGCCAACACCAATATCTGCTTCTTGAATCATTCCAACATCATTTGCACCATCACCAATCGCTAGTGTTATTTTACCAGTACCTTCTTTTACCAATCTCGTAACCTAACCAAAAAGGAAATTATTAATGCTGAAAACAGAAATTAAGAAGTGAAAAAAAGGGGAAAATCATTTAGAAAACAGAACATTACCAGAGCTTTCTGCTTAGGAGAGACACGACAGCATATGACAGATGCACAACTAACTGCTAACTTTAAAAATTGTTGCTTCATATCTTTCTCTAAAGCATAAGTTAGCGTCTTCCCATCAATAATCAATGCAAATGCAGCATGAGGATCCTTTTCAAGATTTATCATTCGAGTTGCATTCGTGATTTGCATTGAAATGTTTTCCTTCACTGCCTGATAGAAGACAACTCCAAATCTTAACCAAGATATTGCACGACCGTGAATTTATATAAACACTATTCTAAGCGCATGTTTGGTTGCAGCTTTTTAGCAATTCCGCTAATTGCGATTTTTAAAATTTTTTGACCATGTATTTTCACTTGAATATGTTAAAAATGATGATTTGGCACCCCCTCTTTTTTTTTCTTCCACTTAATGTAACTGCTTATGTAAATCCAGCACCCAGCTTATTCAGGCCAAAGAAAGCATAGCTCAGCTTTTAAACTGGTCAACCAACAGAAGCATAGCTCAGCTTTTAAACTGGTCAACCAACAGCGGTCCGGGGACCGGGTTTTTTAAGGGGGGGATGCAAAAAAGCTGCAACTAAACAAGGCCTAAATGCCAAACCTCTTTGGAATCTTGTCCTAGCATGTCTGAGTTCGTTGCTGCTATACAAATCTGTTTCATGCCTTGTCTAAGCAAACTGCAAGCAAATCTGCATGACAAAATACAAAAAGCTTTATCGGTTGAAATTACATTTTATGGAACAAAGAAATGTACAAGTTAACGACAATTTGGGAAATTCTTGCATTATGGAGTACATACCCTATGTTTATAGCAGTTTCCATCTTATCACCAGTGAGAACCCAGATCTTGAGACCTGCTTGTGCGAGTTTATCTATACACTCTGGAACCTGTAACAAAGGGCATGCAAGTAAATAAGAAAAAAAGAAGCGAGAAGCATAATCATAAAGATAAAGTTACCCCAAAAGAAAAATGTATAATAGTGACACTACAGACAACAATACGCCTTTTATCGGTTAGAAAAGAAACAGTTGACAAACCAAAAGAACTTTCAGCAAAGCAAATAGCATGAATAATCAATTTGTGTGACAAAGTAATAGCATTTCTGATTTAAGACGAACACAAACCTTAAATTCGAACGATATAGAATGAAGGATCAAACCGATAATAACCCTTTCAACAAGGGGTGACTTCCACTCTAAAAAAAAAAAGATTAACACTCTATATACTTGTTAATTCAATCCATCATCGCAAGTTCATAACACAAGCTCCTGCTCATAATCAATCCCACAAAAATGAAGGGACACAAATATCTAAGAACAGATAAAATGAAAGGATAGCTGAGAACGAAAATAACCTAGAGAAACTATAGACATTCATGGAAAAAACGGAAAAAAAAAGTAGACTGAACAAGACTTGTAGTGCATATCAATTTCCCAGTGGAATACATTAATAGCATTTTGTATAGGTAAATTTATAAAAATATATGGCCCTAAAAATTGAAACATTGAATTAAAATCTAGATGAATCCTAGCTTTTATCTCTAGAAACAAGATACCTATAACAAAGATAATGCTTACCCCTTTCTGCAATTTGTCTTCAACAGCAGTTGCGCCGACAAGGATCAAATCCTTTTCCACCATATCAGAAACCCTTTCAAGCATAGCCTCTCTATCACCGCCAATTGAAGTTTTTGCTTTGTGAAACTCATCGTTCCAAACATTATATTCAGCCTCTTCCAGTTTTCTAAAAGAAAGTGCCAATGTACGTAAACCAGCTTCTCCATACTCGGTCAAGTGCCTTGTAGTAGCTTCTTCAAACATTCTCCCGTTCTTTGACAATCGCTCAAAGATGATACTGCATAACATAACAAAATAGAAACAAGCTTTAACAGTTCGTAATCCAAATAACATTTCTGCAGCCATGACAATGGGGACTGCCTTGAATATAATGTCACTAAATTTTTTAAGGAATAAGCACTAAATGGAGGACCCTGTCATAGATCTTTCCTTTCTTATTTTTGGCTGCAGCTATTAGGCAAAACAGCTGGAATTTTTAGGTTAAGAAAAAATGGGATCATTCCTCTTTGCCTTATTAGGTAGAAGAACCAGAAAATATCAGTTTTCAAGCCAATCAACCAAATACAGTCCAGTTTTTAACATAAAGTTAATGATAAAAGACCTTATCCTAGATAATTACTTTTCGTTCTTCCTTGTTTTTGTTCTATGGCCTTGTATGGTTGCAGCTTCTGACCACACCTATTTTTGTTTGAAAGCAGGACATAATTTAATTGATCGGCTCGAAAGCTAGACTTTCTGGTATTTTGGCCTGTAAAGTTTTCAAGCTGATGGACCCACTTTTTCCCGACCTAAAGAATCCAGTTTGTTTTTCTAAACATCAAACAAGCCCATATAACACTGTATGTTGCCACTTGCCAGGTGGTCATTTATAAAATGAGAAGTATTGCAGGAGACCGTCGGACTATGTTCTTCAATACTTTTCCCACAAGAAAAATGAAATAAGTATGTATCACTATTATCGAAAACCATAATCACTGACAAAATCAAATTTAACACTGCCAAAAGAGAAGATCAACCTGTCAGCACCTTTGCAGAAGAGGAAAATCTGTCCGTTCTCGTCTTGGATTATAACCGACATCCTCTTCCGTTTACTAGTAAAATCCAACAGATTCAGAATTTTGTACTCCCTGCAGTACATTTCACAACAATAAAACAATTGGAAACTGAATCAAATGAGTAATATTATTTACAATAGTTCATACTCAAGACTGCTTAGATAGCACTGCGTCCCATGCACCATTCTTTACAGTGATGGGTTAACAAATTTTAAAAAGTACCGAGTGGGAACCGCTGCCACATAAGAAGTATTTTCTGTAGCATTACTGGAAACAAATTTTTTGACTTTGTGTAGGGTAGAGCTCAGTACACATGATCAAGCAATTAGTCAATAACTGTCACTGTTGAGTTAAAGAGACCTAAATGTTGGTGTACTACACGTTCCATTTAGTGTATTTTGGTGTCCAAAATGCCAAAATGCAACAAGTGTACCCTTTACAACACATGGGATAAAAAAATTGTCATTCATTTAAAATTACCTCTCAACCGGCACTTCAGAAGGATACTTTTCACGAACAAAAATACTTGATTGTGTTCTTCTACAAAATTCAAAACCGAACTCTCTAGCTGCGACAAGAAATGCCCCTTCATCGGGAGATTCCGCCTCATAAGTAAATCCACCACTCTCTTGATTAGCTTCTGGAATCGCAGTATGACATATAGCAAGTATCCGAAAAAACAACAAAATTGCACCCTCATTTGCCTCTCTCAGCCAATTACCATTCATGAGACGACTGTCCTCAAAACTAAACCCTTTTATCACCTGTTTAATACCCTTTTCTTCTTTTACACTAACAACCTCGTCAAGCTCGATTTCAGACACATCTGGACCATTCTTTTGAGTCGGGTGAGAATCAACGGCTATCTGTTTAGCAGCTGCAAGTTCAACTTCACTAGATCGCACCCCATATTGTGTACCAGCGATAGAACACTTGAGAAAGTCCATCTGGTTACATGTCAAAGTACCGGTTTTATCGGATAGGATCGTATCCACTTGGCCTAATTCCTCGTTCAAATTCGATGTGCGAGCTTGAGCTGGTGTTCCGGTCTCTTCGTCATACATATGTATATCATTGTTTATAAACATTGCTTGCAAGACTTTAACAAACTCAATTGAAACATATAATGAGATGGGTATCAAATACCCGTAAAGAATAAGGGCAGTGACCAAATGGAATAATCCCGATAAGGTGGAGTTATTAGGATCGTATAGTTTCGAATCTTCGTATGGCCTTAAATACCACCAATCTGGCATTTGAAACTCGGTTTTAACCGCAAATCCTATTGAGCTGATAAAGGAGATCAAAACGAGGAGGCTGAAAAGAATGTAAATTATTTTATCCATCTGCTTTTCTATCCTGCTCCTTTTTGAAGGAGATCTTGTCGAATTTTGCATCACTTTGCTATCATGGCCAGCGAATACCACTACCCCGTAAACGAAACCTGTTGATAATTTTTTTTTTAAATTAAACCACGTTTCAAAGATCAAACAGAAACTTAATCATTTACCAACAATAGTAAATTGAGTACCAAATATATAATAACAAGTACCAAACTCGACAGACTATTGTTTTGTTCAATGTGTGTATCAATCCAATGTGGGTTTGTGCCGCATCAAAGCTAAACTATACTCCAGAACTCTAAAAATCCTAGAAGACGTAAACAATGGAAAAGGCACACAAAATTGCATAACCTTTGAAAAGGATAGAAGTATAGAACCCTTTGAAAAGACCCAAATATTAGAACAAATAGACACAAGGGAAAACAGGTAGCTGTGAATACCAATGTTTTAAATAGCGTTATCGCTAGCGTAGCGTTTTTTCGAGAGAAACGCTAAAAGCGCAAATAGCGTTGCTACATAGCGCTTTGCGGTGTAAGGTGAGATTCGAACTTGGGTTTGTTGGAAACTAAAGCACTGTCACAACCATCTGGACTGTACACACTTTTATGAAAATTACACAATATATATTAATTATTTAGATCCGTTGTTTTTTTTCCTAACTCGCTATTTACGCTTTTGGTCCAGAATTTCGCGCTTTTTACGCTTTTGGTCCGCTATAGCGCGATTTTAGCGCAATTCCAGCCAAATAGTGGTTTTTCGTTGCGTTTTTTTCCCAAAAAGCGCTATTTCGCGCTATATAGCGCGATTTTTAAAACATTGGTGAATACCAAGCCCAGATAATAGAGTACCAAACTCTTCACAATGTCATTCCAACCCAATCTCATTTTGTGTTACTGGAAAGTTATACTCATCTGAAGATTTAGAAAGCAAAAAAGACATAAAAATTTACAAAAGAAACAAACTTTGAAATGGATACAACCCTTAGAAAAGGGTAGCTAAAAACAACAAGACGCAAAAATAAACAGACACAGTTTAATAGACAAAAAAGATTAGATCTGCATTACCTGTGTTTCTAAGTTTCGAGTCCCTGAGGAGAATCTGTGTGGGGTCGATAGGATAAAGCTGACGATCATACTCAAGGTTACCCACAAAAGTATAAAGGCTTGGGTTCGGGTCTTCACACCTAATTCTCCCACCAAAACCATTAAAACTTGCTTCGTCCTCTAACGTCAATGTCACCTCCATAGCTCTCTTTATTTTTAAATTTGTCTCGCCATCTAGATTCATTGTCTCCACATAGCAAATACCATCCTCGTAGCTAGAGGACAAGAGGAGTAAATCGGCGGGGAAAAATTGATCTTTTTCAACTTTCACTATATCTCCAACCCGAATCTTCATCCAAGGCTTAGGACCAAAAACACCATCCCCTTTGTGGACATGAGCTTTTCGCATATTCACCTTCATATCCTGAACAAACCTGCACCAATCACAAACTGGGTATGTGTGAAAGCCTGCGATCCCTTTTAAATTATGTAACAGATAAAAATAATAATTTAACAACCTGCGCCAATCTTCTAGAGCCTCTTTCGCCATACTTAGCCCGATCACAAAAGCAAGAGGAGCAATCATACTAACGGCCGAAAACGGAGCAACGTCAGTGAGGGATAAAATCGCAGCTAGTAAGAAATATACATTTGCAACACGGCGAAATTGTTCGAAAAGAGCCTTTGGAAGGAAATTGATGAAGTTGTATTTCGTGGTCGATATGTAATTAGTGCAATACTTGAGGGGCTTCTTCAGGTGCCGATGCGGTTCATTGCAATATACGATACGCGTGTATCCAGGGCCTGAGAACTGATGCGGCTCGTCTGTGTCTTCGGTTTTCGGTCGAACACATGCGAATGTGTATAGATTGCTCTGTCGTATCTTTGCTCTTATCCGCCCCCTTGTCATGTTTTGGAGGCTAATTCAATATAGTTGAATTACCATGTATTCCTCAAAACCAAATGCAGTTGAGATCTAGAGGAAAACTGAGTAGCTTCAAAAGTCGTCTATAACGAGGGGATCATGAAGGAAACCAAACTGTTTCAATAGTTAAAATTAAAATTTCAGAAACAGTAATGAGATTATTTCAAGATTATAACACAAATGTATATATTATGATATTAACTTTCAGGTCAATGGACTAAAAAGGTGTTACACCGGTCATATAATTGAATCTGCTCAAGGAGAAGAAAGTAAAGGAGAGAAATTGGTAGGATTGTCGGTAATGCGTTGCGTTATTTAAACACACCTTCTTTGCTGTGTTGTTTTGTTGCTATTTTTCATATTTAAGTTCAATTTTCAGTAAATTTAGTTTACTAACATCAAATGTGAGACTCTCTGGTTCCCTGGTCTGGCATATAGCTAGAAGCTTTAAATACGTGTGAACCCCATTTACTTTCTCAAATAAGTTGTTAACCAACTTATCAGAATAAAAAGTTGTAGCCAAACAAGCCCTATGCTCACAATTAGCTAAACAGTACCAAAACCAGGAATAAAAATATAAAGTCCAAAAAATGTATCTGCTGAAATTGACCCAGAAACCAATGGACTAACAATATATGAACAATAATCGTATCTGCTCGAGACCAAACTAAGTAAGATACCAATAAGAAAGTGTGCCACATCTAATAAGAGCAAGTAGCACTTGGTTGAATCTATTCTATAAAGTTCTAGTTTTTTTAGTTTTTATAATTTATTTCTGGTTTTATATATTGAGGTTATGACCGAAACTTGATTGTCGGCCTCAAATAGTGGCTACTTATATATCCGCGTACAGATAAATAAGGAGATCTAGACCTAATTGCTAATAATAATAATAATAATAATAAATGGAATTTCCAAACTCCACCCCTACTACTTCTTTACGTTGATAATAAAAGAGTGTGGAAGAAACACCAATTATATATATATATAAATATAAAAGGAAAGATGAAAAAAAAGAGAGAGAGAGATGCAAATGTACATGAAAACAAAGCATGCTTAATAATAATATATATATAAACGAGTTAGAAATAATAAATAAATAAATAAAAAAGAAGTAAAAAAAAGGAAGTTGAAATGAAGAGTAATACTAGTAAAGAGAATAGCGAGCTGGAATAAATAAGCTTAAGTCAATAATATTTTTTAAAAAAAAACCCGCAAAAAAACAAAACCCAGAAAAAGAGAGAGAGAGAGACCTGAAGTTGGGGTTTAATTAGTAGATCGCGAATGGCAGAGAGAGAGAGAGAGAGATATTTAATAAAGTCAGAGAGAGAGACCTGGCAGGCATCTGGTTTAATTAATTCTTACTCCTAATACTACTACTATTTGGTTACATCCTGCATATACAACCCACTTCTAGCCCTGTACATAAATGCAATCCATCAACAACCGAACCAAACCGATTACTAATTAGTTTGGTTTGATAAACATATTTAATTTGTTCTATTTGTGATTTTAGTTATTTTCAAACCTAATAAAATCGAACCGAATTGATTATTTTTATTCATATATAAAATAATATAAATAAATAAGTTGAGTTTTAATTGCTATTTGTAATTATTAATAATATATTTTGTTAAATCATTTGTAAATTTAATTGTTGTTTGACTTTTGATTTAAAGTTGTTATTTGTAATTATTAATAATATACGAAATATTGGTATATAAATTGCTTAAACGTCATGTAGGTTTCCATTTAAAATGCAACATAAAAGATGCCAAATGTTAATAGGAATATTTATATGGATGCATTTCAATTATGATGTATTTTAAAATATGGAAATATGTATATGGATGGAATTAAATTATGTTAATTTCCTGAGTATATATATATATAAATTGCTTAAACGTGTGATGTTTACTTACCATTTAGAACATGTTAAATAATACTAGTATAGTGAGGAGTGTAGTTTAAAATTAAAACCAACTGTTAGTTGTTGGTTTTGTAATTAATTAGAATTATTTGTATGGATGGATAAGATAAACATGTAGGATTTATAAATAAAAACACTAAAGGTTGTATGTATATGTATGTTTTGTTACGACGACTAGTGAAGTCAAATCTGTAAAAGATAGAAAATATTACTTACTCCAAAGTCAATAAATTCGAATCAATTATTATAGTATCATAAATAGATAAGATAGACATAGATGCTACTAAGTTAGTACAGAAAAAAAAAAATACTAAAATGGTATCTAATCTATCATCTTGTAGTGATTTGATATCCAACCTAACACATTTTTTAATTTGGTACTCAACCTATACATTTCGTTCTAATTTGGTAACCAATCTAACACTTTTTTCTAATTTTGTACCCAACTTATACGTTTTACTTTAATTTGGTATCCAACCTATACGTATACAGTCCAATTAAGGGACTCAATCTGTCTTCGATCATCGGTTTTTAACACATAGGTTGGGTACTAAATTAAAAAAAAATGTTAGGTTGGGTACCAAATTAGAAAAAGTGTTAGGTTGGGTACCAAATTAGAGCAAAATGTATAGGTTGGATATCTATTTAGAAAATATATTAGGCCGGATACCAAACCAGTAAAAATTAATAGAGTAGAAACCATTCTAACAAATTTTAAGTAGGGTAAGTACCACGCCACCTCAACCATTTTTCTTTTTTTCTTTTTATTTTTGTATTGTATTATAATAGAATGATAATTATATATATATTGGGCAGTAGTATTGGGTTGGGGGGAGTAATTTATTATCTTTCTCTCTCTCTCTCTTCAGATTTCAATGGCAGATCCTTCCAACCCAATTACAGGTCTTCTTCTTTCTTTTTTATTTTTTTTATTTTGTTGTTTCTAATTAGTGGAGTAGTAGTAGTAATGTTTATTTATTATTTATCATTCTATTATTATTATTATTATAAGAGGAGACTTAAAAGAGGGGTTGTATTTGTATTTGTATTTGTTATGTGACGGAGATCTAATTAATAATCCTTCTTTTTTTGTTAATAAAACTAAATACCTGCTACTATTATATAATCTGGTTTACTCACTAATCTATCTATCTATCGTGTTTATTATTTACTACTACTACTACTATTTGTTTTATTTAATACTCTACCCAAAATACATATCATACTATATATATATATATATATATATAGCCAAGCTGCATGGTTTAGCAATATTAGTTGGTGATAATCATCATTAGTAAACACTAACATCATACTATAATCTATATCTATATATACACTAAATTATTTATCAACACTTCTCTCTTTTTTTAATTTAATAAACTAACATTTCTCTCTCTCTTTTTATATATATATATATATATATATATATATATATATATATATATTAGACAGACAATTGCAAACATATTCCTTTTAAATGATAAAAAAAAAAAAAAATAGATTGTCTTTTCCGTATTTTTATTTGCTTTGGTATGACTAAAAATCTCAAATTAGGAGATAAACAGGCAGGCTCGTGTCACGTCAGGAAATGATCTCTCCCAACAAATATGATCACTAAACTTTTTCTTACTCCTTCAAATAAGTTTAATTTCAAACATGCCTCATTATTATCACTGGTTTTTGGTATTGCTAAAAACATTTTGGACTTAAAAAATTTCCTTTACAAAATTTGACAACTCATTCCTCCATTTTATCCTCCCTCCAATCGGGATATCATCATATTTATTCTACTCCTCGGGAAGCTGTATTTTTGTTCGCCAAACAAGCCCCTTTTGTATCTCTCTATTGTCAAATTATTTTTGAAACAATATTTGTGGCAAAGTTAATTCCACCACTTGAAAACAAATCAAAGTACCTATTTTTGTGTGAAATTCATCTATAATCCATAAGTAGGTGTCTTATTTTAAATCTTGTTTAATCTTCTCTAGATAAGAAGCAGCTTAAATGTATGTAGTAATATTCTAGCGCTTTTATAAGAACCAACTCGTAGTCGTAGAAGAGAGAGAGAGAGAGAACAGAACAATGTCTGGTGACTTTGGTTGCAGTTTCTGAACCAAATAACAGGGCTTTCTTGGATTTATGAGCCTGAAAAGTTACAAGTTTTTAAGATGAATAATCTCAAGGTTTCTCTAGGTTTGAGAAAACCTTAAATCGTGCATCCAAACAAGATGTTTTACACTTGTTCCATACCTTTTGTCAATAAAACAAGAGCAGCTCTCGCTTATTTCCCTCATTATGAGTTACAGTTAGTCACAGCTTTACTTACTAGTATATGATGCTCTATTTTCTTTTTATTCAAATAAACAGCTTTTTACCTTAAAAAGAGGATTAATTATTATTTTCAGCATCAAATTTTAGATTCTTAAACTGGATTTAAAGCAGATCATCAGCTCTGCACTCTATGAAAGCAATTCTTGAACTGTTTGCTCTTCTATATGACAGACAAAGATCCACATCTGTTTGGAAAAGCAAAAGAACAGATTGAAGCGGTTAAAAAACCTGAGAATTCACCACGCCACGATGAGGAAACTCACGGGAAAAGTGGTAACATAGATGAAGATACCCCTGTGGACGAAGTCAAAGGCCCTGGCGTGTTTCAGCGAATGAAGGAAGAGGTAGAGGCCGTGGTCGAGGCAGTTCTTCCTAAGAAGTGAAGTGAAATGAAATTATGATCGATCCCCACTTTGTTCCTAGAGATTTCTATGTATTGAGTTCTTTAATAGCCCTCAGTTATTATGTTTGTATGGTACCACTACCACATATAGTTGTTGGTTAGTCTAATAAAACTATGAGCAAGTATTATTTTTCCAGTTTTTTTGGTATAAAAGAGCTACATGTACTGTTGTTAAGCTGAATGAACCACGGCTGGGTTTCAGCCTTGAATATTTGCGTAAGAGTGAGTAAGAACCACGATTGCTGCTCGTTATTTGTGTTGTTGGGTGTGTAAGCTGATTGTTTTATAATCTACTTAATGTGAGCAAAAATTATTATAATGACAAAATATATAATTGAGATTCAATTTAACTCATTTATATTTGATCAATGATTTGTTTTTATCTTGTTCAGAACGAGTCTTATGTAGTAGTAATTCATTATAACTACAAAAACAACTACAATACATTTATACTTATACGATTATATATATATATTCTATCTCTTATCGTTTTCTACTGTATTTTAACAAAAACAGAGCTGGCAAAACGAAATGAACCAATAAAAAATATCATTAGTTGGTTTGGTTAACCGCTACAATACATTTATACTTATACGAAATGAACCAACAAAACAAAAACAGCAATAGAAATTGGGTAAAGTTAACCGCTACTCTTCCTTTTATTTATTTATCCAAAAAGGGAACAACCAACCAACATAAGATCGTATGCTATTTGAATACTCCATAGTATTTGGTAAAAGGGGGGATAGAATTGGAGAAAGTAAAAAAAAAAAAGAATAGTGATGGATAAAAATTGAAAGTTCAGGTAGTTATTAGAAAAAAGGAAGTTTGGAAAAGTGTAAGGGGCGGGTTGAATGTAAAATAAAACAAAAAGACAAAAGAGGCAAAAAAAATAAAATAACCGACCGTGAATGACACTATATATCAAAATTTTGTGGTGCATCCATTTGAACATCTTATTAGAGAGCTACAAATTCTGATTTGGCTATGTTATCCTGCAATTATTGTCGTTTGTTTAAGTGATTCTAGGATAGAAATGCCTGAGTTATTGATTCTATATCTGTTACAATTAATAATTAACAATATTATTTTTGTAGATGATAGTTATGCACAAATCAACAATGAACTAAGGGAGTTACCTATGGGTGAGAGCATATGGGATATTTGGTCGAGCCAGCTTTACCAGCTCCCTGCTATGCTGTTGCTTGACAAATTGATGCATGGATCTTCATAGATTTCGGATATTCGGATCCTTCGTTTACTTGGGTTGAAAAAAGAAGCAGTTCCAACTTAATACTGCCAGGCTTCTGATGAGTACTTGTTATGCAAATGATGGTTGGAATCGGACGCAAATATTATATTTGGAGATTCCTGGACTTGTTGTAGATTTCTTTGGGGAGGCAATATGGAACGTAGAGAAATGCATCTCCTTTGTCTGGAACAAGTGTGTACACAGAAACAATTTGGGGATTGGGTTTTGGGGGGAGACATGTTAAGTGTGAATATGGCATTGATTGGCTTGGCTGGCCAATAAGAATGAAAATTTAATTCGGGAGGGTATTTTTCTAAGTTTTAGTACTTGCATTTATGCTCTCCGGATTACACTGGGAAATGTATGTTACTTATAAGTTGCGTAGTATAGACGAAGGGATTCCTTAGGTTCAGTCAAGATAGGGTCGGCATATCCATCAACTTTTGGATTGATCAATGGTCTTGCTTGGGAAGTCTGTGGTTAGGCGGATTTTATTCGATATTATTACGGAGTTTTCAGATCATATCCGACTCAGTCCAGACCCCAGAATTGTTCAGCAGGATTTGCTATTCGAAATCAGTGAAGACTTGACAAATGTCGATGGTTTGCATATGCTATTCAAAAAAGTGTAAGGCATCAGTGAGTACTCTGTTGGACTTCACTATCTTCTTTCCTTTTTAAGCATCGTATTTTCCTTGGTTAATTTCACGTCATTCGTCTTGGTTTTCATGATATCTTCTCATTACCTTATACCCAATATTCCTTATATCTTTTGGAAGTTATTTGCTAAAGAGCTTACAGTGGATGTTATCTAGAGAGTAAGTCGTATTACTATTTATTCATAACACAGTTCTTCGAATTGCAAATATGAAATTTCATTTGTCTTTGCGTTTTGTTTAAAAAATGTCATCCAACGAACTGGTTAATTTTAGCAAATAGTAACGAGTCTTAAAAGAGAATAAATATCTTTTTCTTGAAGCAGCTTGACAATAGTCCCATAAATTTATTTTCAAGCTTGGGATTTACTTAAGCTGTAGGTGTTATATAAATTAACCTAATGTACTTCTTTATATAAATTTTATGAAGGAGCACGCACAGTAAATTATTTCTATGCGACTACTATGAGTTTTAGAAGGTAGATTATGTTTTGGCTCATGTCTACTTTAATTTTCAAGTTTGATTTTGAAATAGCAATTCTTAAATTTGATTTTGACGTTTTGGTTTTATATTAATCACCACCATGCATGCTCGATGAGAGAGTAAGGGGTAGCTTCTATCAGTTTAGATCTGTGCAACATTGGTCTCTGACTGTTAGGAATATTTTTCCTTTTTCTTCTCCGTATTTGCTCATACTTAGACGCCACAATTTTTTTATTTTATTTTAAAGTTCTATTCACAGGGACTTGCGAAACTTAATTTTCAATTTTATAATTCGTGTGCACTTTAACTCATCATGCTTGTGAAAGTTGCATGCAGGATTCATGTCTTTAATGACTTTTTTTTTCCAGCTTCTTAAAGTCTACGGTGTTAATATAGATGTGAAGTACTGTTACATCCAAGGAACTGGGCATGTTACGGTTGATTACTTAAGAGGTAATTAATGCTTACTAATTGCTACCATGGTATAAGTAACGTCTTTTACTTTGAAGTCAATTTTTCTATTGTCGATGTGATTTCCTAAGAGTTGGATTCTATCTCATTCGATATATTCGTCATAATGCAGACTTCAGAATTTCACGTTTGTTACATATTAATGAATGGAACATTGCTTTTGTGAGCTCGGATTTCAATGACAAAAGTTCACATTTGCACGAGTGCTAGTTGTTTTTACTAATACGTACTTGCATACTATCATGCACTTATTCCTTAGAACTAGAGATATCAAATTGTGTATTTGTGACCCGATTCGACCCGACTCGGGTGTACAAAGTAGCAGACTATTCGGCCCGGGTTGGATCAGTTAAAGCTATGAAAGGGGAGACATTTGAAAGTGATAATTACAGCCTTTATTAACGCCTATGCAGCTATAGGACAAAATTATAAAATTACCCAAGGAACATGTTTTAGGCTTCATGTGAGAGGCAAAGTGCGTGCTTTAATTTATATAAATTTGGCTTAGTAATAGATTTTTTTCAACCCACTTTATGAAATCAATAAATTACAGTAATTTATTTCAAGGCTATTGTTCATTCTTTTCTATCACTGCTAGGAAACATAGGCTTAGGATTATTTTTGAGAAAAAATCAGGCTATAGTGACTGATTAAATTCTCAAATATTTTCTCACAACATAAGAAGGTCATTTATAGTTTCTATAATTTTTTAACCTATAAGGAAAATATAGTTTCAAACTAATTATAAGTTTTGAAGTTTAAACTTTTTTTGTTTAATAAAGTTTACAAATTGTCATGAGAAATGTACAAAAATTGTAGCACATTACTAAACTCAAATACAGTAAGATATGGGAAAGCTTAAAAGTTAAAACTATTTTTTTTGTCAGGAGACCACCCCCAATAAACAAGAAGCTCATCAACATCACAAAATTCTTAACAGTATCACCCTCTCTCACTCGCCCTTAGTGTTTGAGTTATTTCTTTGTGTTAGTTGTATGATTACATTTCTAGTCGGTTAGTTTTGTTTCCGTAAGTGTCACTTAAAAAAATCGCATGTGCGTTGCACGTGCGATAATAGTTTTTCAACAACTAAAAGTATAATTAAGCATCATTAACCAAATAAAATCGTATGTGCGTTGCATGGGTTCGTTACAAAAAAAAATGTAGTTGACAATCTGACTTTTCTTCCATATCCCGGGTTTAGTAAGAAGGGTAATTTAGTTAGTTAGTTTGGGTTTTACGTTTGACAAACTTGTTGTCTAGCTTGCGGTGTCACACCACTCATAACTGGAAATGAATATATGCGTGTTAATATATGCCATGTATATTAGTGGAAGAATATTGAACATGTAGTTGTGATCGACATAAATATTGTCTCTTTTAAAGGGCGGAATAGATTTGAGTACTATTTTGTAACTTAACTGGTGGTTTTTATAAATTTGAAAATCATTATCATGGCCTAGTGAAGTTTTCTTCCTTTCTGTTTTTCCTGTCTATAACATCATCTATATTAGTGGAAGAATATTGAACATGTAGTTGTGATCGACATAAATATTGTCTCTTTTAAAGGGCGGAGTAGATTTGAGTACTATTTTGTAACTTAACTGGTGGTTTTTATAAATTTGAAAATCATTATCATGGCCTAGTGAAGTTTTCTTCCTTTCTGTTTTTCCTGTCTATAACATCGTCTATATTAGTGGAAGAATATTGAACATGTAGTTGTGATCGACCTAATGCAATTTTGGTTAGTAGTGGAATGGTAGGATGTTCTGTGCTTCATGCCTACTCTTTCGTACATGATGCTTTACATGTCATAGAATGGGGTTTATAGCTTGTGGGGATTTATGAAACTGAAATACTAAAAAAAAGTAAATAAAAAACAACCAAACAGTTAGCTTTGTTGTTTTTGTTTAGTTTAGTCTAGGGTATGAACCCCCAGTATAATACATATATATATAGATTATAATCAGCGAAAGTGAAATTGGGTAAAGAAATACTACAAATTGAGTTATTATTATAAAGTGGATACTATAATAATAATAATAGTAAATAGTAAATAGAAAATAGAAAAAAAATGATGGACGGAGGAGGTTACGAAGATGATCAACAACGCTACCCTCATTTGAAGATGACGACGGTTAGTTTTGTTTCCGTAAGTGTGACTTAAAAAAATCACATGTGCGTTGCATGTGCGATAATAGTTTTTCAACAACTAAAAGTATAATTAAGCATCATTAACCAAACAAAATCATTTTGTTAAGTACTAACTATTATTATAAAATGTAAAGGGGCAACCAGAACAATTGTGATAAAAATGATATTATTTCCGTTCCCATTTAAATATCTACTAGAAAATCACATGCAATTTTGACCGACTTATAACCTGTATCAAAATTATCGGAATGAATTTTTTTTAAATCTAATAATAAAATTTAACATTTAAACTATATTATTAATTTTTTAATTCCGATAATTTTAATACAAGTTTTTACTTTTCTGTACTGTTTCTTTCCTGTATTTACATTTCAGTACTGTTTACTTTCAGTCTTTCTATTTCTGTAATTTATTTTTCAGTTCTGTAATTTCCAGTATTTACAAAACCAGTCCGGCAGTTTTTTATTTGATAAAAAACCAGTCCGGCAGTTTTTTATTTGATAAAAAACAGTCCGGCAGTTTTTTATTTGTTAAAACAGTCCGGCAGTTTGTTTTATTTACAAACCAGTCCGGCAGTTTGTTTTATTACAAAACCAGTCCGGCAGTTTGTTTTATTACAAAACAGTCCGGCAGTTTGTTAAAACCAGTCCGGCAGTTTCTTTTATTACAAAACAGTCCGGCAGTTTTTTATTTGTTAAAACCAGTCCGGCAGTTTGCTTTTTACAAAACCAGTCCGGCAGTTTATTTATTTGTTAAGTCAGGAATTGTAATTTATATTCCAATTGTGAGAAATAAAATTGTTTATTTCCATTCAGTCATTTGTCTTTTACATTATTGTCTTTCAATTATTGTATTCGAAATAGTATCAAAACCAACAATCGGGTGACATTAGAAATTGAATGGTGGCATCATTAAGTCTTTGAATAGTTAGTTCTCTGATATTGTTTTGGATAAGTATCGTATGACCTGCCCGAACAGGGGAGAGAAATTGTATGATACTATGCGATTCTTTTGTATTGATTACCCACTCGGATGTATGGTTCAATTTGTGTCTTTTTTTTTATTGGTAGAAAGAAGGCTTTATAATCATTTTTACGAGTAGTTTTAATAATCAATGGTGTAATTAAACTAGAAAATATCCTCTGAAAAACTTCAAATATCTTTTTTGTTGTGGAAACAATTCATCTTGGAATAAGTCAGAAAGCTCTTCTGTTTGTTATGTTTTTATGGGTCGTCAAAATTATTGCTGAAACCAGTGACCAAAAAGCTGCTGTTACAAACTAGGCTTAGCTACTACAAGCAAGAACAATATTAAAAGAATGGAAACACTTTTATTTATTTATTTTAAAAAATTTATGTGTGTATGTATATCTAATTGTGTTCTGTCTCATGTACATAAGTTCATTCAAGATCTACACTTCTTTGTAACTGCAGTTGATGATGGAAATGAACCTATCTTAGTCACAGTTCTTCAAGGATTTATAGATGCAGTTTCTGTTATCCTCAGAAACAAGGTTGAAAAAAATGAGGCTTTGAAAAATTTAGATCTCATTCTTCTATGCCTCGATGAGATCGTTGGTGGAGGATTTTTAGATTTTTAGATTTTTATAAACCTTCTTCCGCATGCATAATTTGAGCCCTTCTTCTTTCAAATAGAAGGATTACTGATAGTGATTGGTTTATCTAACAAAGCCCTTCCCTTTTCTGCCACCAGAAATTGTGGAAATCACATTATTGCTGTGGGGGAACAAATTAAGGTTACAACTTACCCAAAAAAATTAAAAATGAAAGGCTACTGCCGACCTTTCTAGAGGCCGGAAAAGTAAAGACTGTTCATTTGTTGTTCATAATTTGTTCCAGAATAGTTTTGTTATTTTACAACTAGCGAGTAATTAGTGTGAATAATGCTTATTAAAGAAAGTAATTTTTTGTCGCAGGAGAATTCTTGAAACAGATGGAGGATGATGGTTCTTTGTTTAGGAAAGCATGTATAAAAGGAATGATCTTCATGGTTAATAAGTAGATAGAACCGGCAAACTTGTTTATGAAGGATATATAGTAAAAATTTCTGTCACTTCACTTTTGTAGGTTAAGCAATTTCACATATTAGCTCAGTTTCACATGTCCAGAAACCTCATAACATTCTCAAATGACAACTACTTAACCTTTGAAATTGAATAGGTTGATTAATTAGTGCCGAGTGCAATGTAATTCGATTTCTTCATGTTTCCAAGTTAAAAATTTAGAACCATAGCTTCACCCTCATTTTTACTTTCTGTTTTAGATTTTACTTGTTGAATGTAAAAGCAGAACACTAAAAACATGTAAACTACATATATCCAGAAGCTGATTGCCAAGACGAAGCTGAACTACGACGACAAAAGTCACATTTAAGCTTACCAAATAAGTTCATAACAACATATGATAAACAAACACTAGATAAGTTAAATGTAGCAGTAAGTTGGGACAAATGAAGCCTCAGACTCATCATATGGAAAATATATATACAGAGCTCAGCCTGCTCATTAATTATGGTTCTTCCTTTGATCTTCAAACAATTTTTATATTTATTTTACATGGTTAAACAATACCAGGTACAAAACTACTATCTTACAAAACCCCAGCTCTAATAGACTACTGTATAACTAATTCATCTAATCAGGAAACCAATCACAAATCGTCATGAGATATAAACTAAAGTCAATCACCACTCAAAGAGTTTCATTGAAGCACACAAAAAATCCCCCAGTTTGAGATAAAAATTCTATTAGCTACAAAATACAACTACTATCCATAATTATAAATTTGCCGATCAAATTGTCATCAGCTATCCGAAGCCAGAAGCTCGAAGAGAGAGATCAGCTTGTTCACCTACAAACAAAACACCAGCATATAAGAATCAGTTGCATTTTTTTATTTCTACAGCAATTTGAGGAAATTACCGGGAGTAATTTAGGACTTATATCACTTTTAAGTGTTAACGGAAACTCTTGTTCCCATTATCCAAAATCAATATTGAAATCAATCCAATTATAAAATTTTGAATCAAATCAATCAATCAAGTAAATCCGATAAAAATAGATTTCATTGAAGTGCATGTGAACAGCACCACTAACAGGAAACAAGTTTTCCTTGTAACTGAAAACTTGAAATTTCGTCCACAAAAAGTCATTTAATTGTATATTTCTAACAAATGTTTATTTAATTGCATTTTTTTAAAACTTAGTAGTCTTTTTGCAATTGGTTTATCAACATAAAATTCGAGATTTTCTGGTACCCTGGACCGAAAGAGCTAGAAGCTTTAAGCTGTGGATAAAATAAAACGATTAACCCATCTTATTTTCTCAGCCTAAGAAATCCAGCTACTTCGATTATAAAGTTGCAAGCAACTAACTGCAGGAAGAACTTCACATTCTTAAGGAAACAATGATTGTAGATTGTTAACTCACTTTTGGTAAGGATGATACCTTCCATTTGCCGAACCGCTGGCCCCATAACCTTTACCACCAACACCATATCCTTTGCCACCACCAAATCCTCCGCCACCCCCACTGCCACCACCGCCATACCTACCACCACCGCTGCCACCATAGCCTCCATACATATTTGTCCCATATACACCGGTCCCATACATGGCCCCCCAAAACCCATATCCGCCATAACCACCATAGCCGCCATAGAAACCAGCGGCACCACCGCCATAGTTACCCATATATGCACTGTAGTTACCATACTCATCATATCCCCTACCCGTTTTGCCACCGCCTTGATATTCATTTGCACCGCCTTTATAGCCATCGTAAGACTTTGAGATGCCACCGTAAGACTTTGAGATGCCACCACCGCCGTGATCATAAATATACTCGCCAATGGATCTTTTAGGTAGAGCTCTCTTTATTTCCACCTACAGAGTTTTTGTATTCAAGCCTTCAAGGTCATTCAACTAATCTTATAAAACCAATAAGAAAACTATACATTTTACTTGGTTTCGGAATTTTCACTCACAGGTCGGCCTCCAAGCTCATGAACTCTGCCATCAGAGAGAATCCTTTCAACGGATTCTTCGTTCTCAAAAGTGACAAATCCAAAACTTCTTGATCGCCCTGTCTCATGGTCAAACATGATCTGGTGCTCAACAACGTTACCAAATGAAGAGAAATACTCCTTCAGCTCGTCTGTAATTGAGGGGGGCAAAGCAATAATCAGGATAAATCAATTAAGCTAATAGCGGTTGTTTGGTTGCAGCTTTTCAGCAAATAAGCTGGGTTCTGAGTTTGAGAAGAAAAAAAGAAATGGCGTTATCCAGATTTAAGATTCTAGCCTTTTCAGCGCAAGTATCCAAATATCACAGCTTTTAAGCTGGTCAACCAAAGGCAGTAACAAAAAACTAAGCTTAAAGCAAAGCTGCAACCACACAAGAAGGTCTAAAAAGGGTAAAGGATTGAACATGCTACCTTCAGTAAAATCTGGAATTAAACCACCAACAAAAAGTTTTCTGGTCTTCGGTACTGCTCCTCTCCCAGGCATCTCGTCCCTAGGGACTGTCCTCTTTACTTCAATCTAATGAAATATCAATCATAAATCAAAACAAAAACATAGTCACAATCACAATTTTTTTAAAGTTAAATAAGAGAGAGAAACAAACACAATGGTTCTTACAGTTCTTCCATCTAGAACATGCTCTTCTTGCATAACCTTGTCAGCAACTGATGGGTCCGCAAATGTTACAAAACCAAATCCACGGGGCTTTCCGGTAAACTTATCCATCATTATTATAGCATCTGTAACTTCTCCGTACGTGCAGAAGTAGTCGGTAAATCTCTCTGAAAATTAGAAATTCTACTCAAATATTATAGCTCACACAAGTTTACCCCGTGATAAGATTTACTATTTCATATAACTTTTTATAACTCGCTGCAAAGGAAACAAGACTACATGTGACGTTATGTTGCATGTAAATTTTTTTATCATACAATTGAGACTATCTTTAAAAAAAGAGAAACCATAATGAACTTGTACTTTGACTTTCAGGGCGGAAAAACCATAATGCACTCAGCATATACATCCCTGAGTTATGCATTACTAGGATCTTGGCCAGAGGTGATTTCGTTTTCTTTTCAGTTTTGTATGATGTCTTACATGATTGCTGGAAAGCTAGTATACGACTAATCAAGTGTCTAATCAACATAAAACTTTCAATCACAAGTATGTAGTACTCTCAGTATTAAAATATGATTATAATCTGAATCATCAAATTTTTATATCTTTGACGAAGTTCAATCTAATCCAAAATCAGTATTTTTTTCAACTTATCCAATTCTGTTGTGATTTGCTTAATAAGGACATCAAATGCATGCAAGCCTCTGTAATGAATGAAACATAAAACTGAATGAAACATGCAAGTGCAACTTAAATGTAGGTTTAGTATCACATATGGCTATGAAGATTAAGGACCCATAACATAAGAAAAAAGAAAGATGCCGAATACCTCGGGTCGTCTCCCACGGGATGCCTCCCACAAAAAGCTTTCTACCATAAAGCAAAAAAAACAGTTAAAACATGTATTACTACTTAAAACTCTGAATGATTTAATTTAACAACCAATAAGTTCCTGAAATGACCTGCATCATATACACACCTCAAAATAACTTATTTAACATACATACATATATAGAATTGACCTTAGAAACTACTACTAGTATTTAATAATTGATGCACATTGTAAACTAGTCCCCTGTTTTGTTTTTGTTTTTGTTTTTGTTAAATCAAATGAAATACAAAAAGTTGAAAATGCAAAATAAAATAAAATAAAAATAAATAATAATAATAATAATAATAATAGAGAAGAAACCCGAAAGAAGAAAGAGGGTGGCGTTGTTGTTGTTGTTGTTGATCATCTTCGTAACCTCCTCCTCCGTCCATCATCTTTTTTTATTATTATTATTATTATTATTATTATTATTATCTATATGTATTATATTGGAGGTTCACACCTCTCTCTTTCTTTAACTCAACAAACCCTAAACTAAACTAAACTAAACTAAGCTAAAACAACCGAGCTAAGTGAAGTCATTTTGCCTGTTTTTTATTTACTTTTTTTCATATATGCTTATTAATAATTGTTCATTACTAAAATATTTGCAATTTTAATCAGATAATAATTTCTATTAAAATTATCAAAATTAAAAAATTAAAAAATTAATAATATAGTTTAAATGTTAAATTTTATTATTAGATTTTAAAAAAATTCATTCCGATAATTTTGATACAAGTTATAAGTCGGTCAAAATTGCATGTGATTTCGTAGTAGATATTTAAATGGGAACGGAAATAGTATCATTTTTATCACAATTGTTCTGGTTCCCCCTTTACATTTTATAATAATAGTTAGTACTTAACAAAATGGTTTTGTTTGGTTCATGATGCTTAATTATACTTTTAGTTGTTGAAAAACTATTATCGTACATGCAACGCACATGTGATGCACATGCAATTTTTTTAAGTGACACTTACGGAAACAAAACTAACTGTCGTCATCTTCAAATGAGGGTGGCGTTGTTGATCATCTTCGTAACCTCCTCCGTCCATCATTTTTAGACTTGCGAAACTTAATTTTCAAGTTTAACCTCCTCCGTCCATCATCAATAAATTCGTGAGGGAGGTGTATTTGGGTCTGTTTCTTCTCTCAATTCTCATCTCTCTGTGTATGCGTGTGATTGTGTTTATGTGTGTATAAGCGGTGTATATATATCTGTTAAAAAAAAACTGAAGGGGTAAAAATATAAAAGTAAAGTGGGGTTCATTTATTTTCTTACTATTGAAGACATCTGCATATTTATCTCAATTTTCTTTATTTATTTATTTTGCAATAAGACTTATAGATATATATATATATATTTATATATCAAATATTATAATATATTTATAAATAAGCATATAATATTCAGGGTGTTACAGTCTCCTGACAAAAAAAAATCAGTTTTAACTTTTAAGCTTTCCAAGATTTTACTCTACTTGAGTTTCGTAATGTGTTACAATTTTTGTACATAAATATGAGCTTACAGAAGAATTCATTTCTCATGACAATTTGTAAACTTTATTAAACAAAAAAAGTTTAAACCTCAAAACTTATAATTAGTTTGAAACTATATTTTCCCTATAGATTAAAAAATTATAGGAACTATAAATGACCTTCTTATGTTGTGAGAAAATATTTGAGAATTTAATCAGTCACTATAGCCTATTTTTTTCTCAATCATGGCCCCATGAGTTTGTTCGAAAAACATCATTAGAAAAAATAATCCTAAGCCTATGTTTCCTAGCAATGATAGAAAAGAAATGAACAATAGCCTTGAAATAAATTACTGTAATTTATTGATTTCATAAAGTGGGTTGAAAAAAATCTATCACTAAGCCAAATTTATATAAATTAAAGCACGCACTTTGCCCCTCACATGAAGCCTAAAACATGTTCCTTGGGTAATTTTATAATTTTGTCCTATAGCTGCATAGGCTGGTTCACTTGGCCCAGAGATATATATAGAAATGTTAAAATCCAGTCCACTTAGTTATTTGAGTTTCTGGGCCTCTGTCGATGTGTAGGGTATCATCTCTAGTTGGCCTTTTACATTTTATAACTTGAGGAGTTATAATAGTTAGTACTTAACAAAATGGCTTTGTTTGGTTCACGATACTTAATTATACTTTTAGTTGAAAAACTTGTAGCGCACATGCAACGCACATGTGACACATGCGATTTTTTTAGTGACACTTACGGAAACAAAACTAACCGTCATCATCTTCAAAACAAAACAAAACTTGGTTCACATCATCTAGTATAATGGTACTCGTGTTGGAGCAGATACCAGATGAATAACCCTTGTTAATTAACTTTAGCTTCATACCAATATTTATTCATAAATAGACAATACAACTTGAGGTGATCTGCATGATAACAGTTCCTCTTCCCAAAATAAACAATTAGTCACAAAATTCTTTTATTTTTTACATATAATCGAATAGATGGCATGCCAGTTCTCAAGTTTCAAATGAGAATTACTAAACGATGCAATGAATTAGTAGTATGAAACTAATGGTAAAAAAGAGACAAGGTCGTGTGTTTGCAAAACTGAGGACAAGACCTAGACAAGAAGAGCTTGGTTTACTCACACAATATATTACTTTTCCCTATTGTTTTTAATTCCCGTGTTGTTTGGGATGCATAAAGTATTTCTACCCGAAGCTGAGGGCCAGCATATAGGACATAGACTACCAGAAACGCTGTCCGGAAGACGCACCCGATAGCATAAAATAAATATGTAGAATAATCGGGTGATATATTAAAATATAGTCGCTTACCTTTTTTTTTTTTGAAAAAGCGCATCTGGATACACCCTAGATATATATAAGCCATTAAGGTGAACCAAACAAGCCCCTTGATTTTTTTTTGGGTAATGAACTGTTGTACATACTATTACCAACAATACTCGGTCAAAATCATCATAATATAGCCAAAAGACTCATCCCAATTTTCATTATTGTTTTTGCAAATAGTAGATGTTTTTTTTTGCAAATGAAAATACGTCTAAATTTATTTTTCATTAGTTCATAGGTAATAAGAAATGTCATAGATAAAAACCATCATTCATCAGCCAAAAGATATCCTTATCAAGTGAATGTGTCTTCAAGCCTGGGCCTTCAAGTTTACAGTTGCCTTCTTTTTTTTAGCCTTGCAATCATTAACAGTCCTGTATTCTATGAAATTAATTTCTATGTCACCTTCACCGCAATTATTGCATTTAAATTTAGAAGTTTTATCCTCCTTCTCTACCCTTTTCTTTTTGATTTCGCTGCATTTGATCACTTTAGGAAAATTATTAAAATATGTAGGGAAATTATTTTTGTTTTCTATTTGCATATGTAGGAAATACTCATGAATATTAAAATATAGTATGCGTTTTTATCACAATTGTTATGGTTGGCTCTTTTTTTTTTATAACTTGAGGATTTATAATACACTACTTAACAAAATGGCTTTGTTTGGTTCACCATGCTTAATTATATTTTTGGTTGAAAAACTTGTATTGCACATGCAACGCACATGTGATGCACTGCTATTTTTTTAAGTGACACTCACGGAAACAAAACTAACCGTCATTATTAAATTTTAACAAAAATGTTTATGTGGAGATGTAAGTTACAAAAATCAATTTACAAGTATAAGTATGAAATTTAATTGATTTGCACATATGTAATGAGTCCTTTTGTAATCCACTATATTTTTTCCTTAAATTACGAGTAGAATTGAACAATAATGATTACCAAAATGTTCGATGATATGTATTTGTAACGTTGGTGTAGCAAATTAAAATTTTAAAACAAAATAAAAAAAGTGTAAAGGTTGGTGTATTAAAATGCAATTAACCCTAAATCATAGTAATAATAATACGGAGTAATAAATAACCTTAAATTGGGAATATTGATACAGCTATACTATCGAGTAAATTGGCCTTGTTTGGTTTACATATACTTTTACTTAATTTTACTTTTTTAAGTATAGAAGTAAATAGTTTTGTTTGGTTGTCCATTTTTAAGTCTACTTTTAGTAAAAGTAAGTGACTTATTTTAAGTACCAATTGTAATACTTATGGGGAAAAAAGTAAAAAGTGACACTGTAGTAATTAGGGGTGGGCAAAAAATCCGCAAACCCGCCCCGTAACCCAATCCGTGCGGATTGGGGCGAATTGGGGCGGGTTGGGTGTCAAAAAAAGTTAAATCCGCCCCGCCCCAATCCGTAAAAAAATTCGTGGGTTGGGTTAGGGTTGGGGTTTCCAAACCGCGGGTTAATCCACCTCAACCCGTTTCAATCCGCATATATATATATATATATATATAAATATAAATTTTCTCAAAATCTTTTTTAATAAGAGTTTCTATATTATAATAGTATTGATTTAAGAAAATTATATATATAGACAAAAAATCTTTGGATTGTCCAAACTTAAGCTTAATGATTCGATTGATATATTGTCTTATAAATTCAATGTATTATCTCGTACTTACAAAAAGAAAGAATTTTTAATCTGGATCTAGGTAGTATGAGTGGTTAATTTATTTTTAAAAACTTTATTTGTAATTGAAGTATAGCCAAATATGAAGTTATATAAAGTTATTACGAAATCTGTAGCTATTGAACTTGTGGATTCAATTAGCTATTGAACTTTATTTTGATTATGTTGATGAATAACAATTTGTTTTGTTTTGTTTTAGTTTTGTTATTTGTTTCGAACATTCTAAACGTATTTTTGTTGGCTTTTAGTTTATATTTCTATTTGAATTTTTTTTTTTTAAATATTTAGGTAAATTATGCGAAATAATGAAAAATTAATGACTAAAATGAAAATTCAAGAAACAACCCGCACCCAATCCGCCCCGCTTGATAATGGGTTGGGTTGGGTTGGGGTTTTAATTATAATGGGTTGGGTTGGGTTGGGATTTGAATTTCACTAATCCGTCCCAATCCGTCCCGCCATTTATTTTACGGGACGGGTTAGGATTGAGACCAATCCGCCCCAATCCGCCCCGTGCCCACCCCTAGTAGTAATTATAGTATCTCATTTCTTTTCATATTATTCATCTCCTTTTTCTCTTTATAATTCCAAATTGGAAAATTTACATATGTCTAACCATTTATTAGTAACTGAACTAATTCATAGAGAATATGATTGATACAACAAGTTATTTAGACATATCCAATAATTGGTATAACCTTTTATTAAGGATTTTTCATTTCCCCATCATAATTGTTTTTCTTTTAGAACACAATTAAGATTAGCTTTTAAGTTTAGGATTTGAGCAAAATATAATTATATGTTTTAGAAAATTTCCAGTTTACAAGTTACCACTTACCAATACCTAAATTTTATGGATTTTTATTTGAAGAAACCAATATTTTACTATTTTCTTTAGCGCTTGTTGAACTTGAGTTGATTTTAAAATTTGTAAAATTTTAATACACCATACAACTGAATACGAGGTCATGTGTTTTGAATCTTCATATTAATTATAATTATGTGTGTTTACAACTCATCGAAAGAAAATTCATTACGAGTTGTAGAAAATTTTAATTTTCATTATTTTTCCTAGTTTATTTCCTTTGTAGAATAATACTTGATAGGAGAATAAATTAAAACTTATAGATATAATAGTTTTTTTATAACAGTAAAGTAAAAATACAAAGTTTCTATCAAACAACATTTTTATTAAAAAAATATAATTTTATATGGTTTATGAAACAACAATGAATTAAAAATAAACTATAATTTTAACAATAATACATTTAGGTAAAGAGCCTAGATTTTTTCACTGCAATTTATCTGTTTTCACGCTCAAACCGTAATTTTTTTTTACGAACCGTAATTTTGACTTGACTGTAAAATTACTAAATTGCCTCTGCGTTGAAAATCTTAAAATTTTCCCTCTGAGATTTTTTCCAGAGGCTTGAGTACTGTAAATTTGCCTACTTAGCTCAAAAAAATATTTACGGATCGTAATTGTGACTTACGGTTTGATAAAAGGTCAATAAGTTAATTTGTTTCGAGTAACATGATAAAATATCGTTTTCGAGTACTAATCATTTAAAAAAATGGTTAATTTGTTTAAAAATGAAATTTGCCTACTTAACTAAAAAAAAAAATTACGGATCGTAATCGTGACTTAGGGTTTGATAAAAGTTCAATAAGTTAATTTGTTTCGAGTAACATGATAAAATATCGTTTTCGAGTACTAATCATTTAAAAAAATGGTTAATTTGTTTAAAATAAAATTTGCATACGTAAGTAAAAAAAATATTTACGGATCGTAATCGTCACTTATCGTCACTTAAAGTTTGATAAAAAGTCAATAAGTTAATTTGTTTCGAGTAACATGATAAAAGGTCGTTCGAGTACTAATCATTTAAAAAAATGATTAATTTGTTTAAAATGATAGACGATTCAATAACGAACGTAACGGTTGAAACGGAACTAAATTTGGAGTGAGTCCGAACGAATAAGTTATAATTTCACAATATACGATATCCAAAAAAAATAAAATGAATAAGTCAAACCGTAAGTCACGATTACGGTCCGTAAATATTTTTTTTTTTTTAAAGTTAATTAGGCTCTGTAAAAAAATCCAGATGATTTGACAAATCGATCAACTGTAAAATCCGATCGACCTCGAAAAAAATAAAATCTAATACAGTAGCAATTTGGTAGTTTTTGGTAATTTTAAGGTTATTGTGGAGAGAGAGAGAGAGAGAGAAATCTGGGTAGGCGATTGATTTCCTTTTCTCTAATTTGCTCTCTATTTCAATTCTACTTTTTATTCTCTTTATTTAATCTGTTCTATTTCACTAACATAATTCTATTATATTCATATTCACTTATTTACTGTTTTATGTTTTACTTGTGTTTATTCATTACTACTTCCAAATTACACTCTTTTATTTTACTTTTTATCCTCACTATTCTCTTTCTTCTTATTAAAAATTAATTCCCAATAATTGGTACTACATATTATTATTATTATTATTATTATAAGATCAGTTACTTACTTTGACTCATTACTGGTTTGTTCTATTAATTGATATATATATATATATATATATATATATATACTCCCCTAGAGCCGAGAACATATAATATTAATTGATAATTATGAACAAACGATATGTTTATTTATTGCAGATTGCAGATTGCAGATTGCAGATTGCAGATTGCAGATTGCAGATTGCAGATTGCAGATTGCAGATTGCAGATTGCAGATTGCAGTGCTTCCTCTCGATATCGTTGCTTTGCATGTAACCCTCTTTTTTATACCACTATTTATCATTTAGTTACGGCCGGGGTTCTTCAAGTTTTCTATCCTTTTTTACTATCACCACAATTCAATTTATTACCTTCTTACTACATACAAAAAAAAAACACAGTTTAATTCCCTAGTTGTCACTTTTTGAACCAATTATTATACAAGGCAACTCACTAAATTTACAAATAAGTGTTTGTATAACTAAAAGTTAAAAAGGTAAAAGAACATGTGACATTGCAAGGAACAGCTTGCCATCCAATAATTACGACGTTATGTTACTAAATTGACTAATAAATTTAGCAAGTTTTTGCAGTACGCGGTACTTAAGCCTTCTTTTGTTGTAGCCTAACTTCTTTTGCTTCAAAGATGGATGACATTGCCCAGCTTAAAACTTGAGCTTTTCTGTGTTTTTTTCCCCCCTGAACAACCTAGAAGCTTTGAGCTGGATCAATCTAGTTTTTCTCTGAACGCAAGAAAATCAGCTTAAAATAATTGGTTAGAAGCTGCAACTAAAAAAAATCAAAATTTAATAGCAGCGGTAACAGAATCTAGAAAAACCTTAATAAAATTCGTGGTTATGTTTAGTTAATGTTTGTTATGGTACTTGCAGATACAGTAAAATATGTCTATAAAGCCAACGGTGGCCTTGAGGGCTATATTTGTCGGAGGTGTTGCTGTTTTCGCAAAAATTGGTGCGGCCATGAAAGCGGCAGGTGGCGTGAAGTTAGGTGCAGCAACAGCTGCCATGTCCGCTGCAGCTACTGCAGCTATGTCTAGTTCCAAACCAGATTCAGAAGATGCTTCTAAGAAATCTTCAAAGTGACAGCTTTTGAACCATATTCGTATCGATTTCTCCTATCTCGTTTTGGTTCATTAATTTTCAGTGTCTGTAGTCGAACCGAATTGTTTTCTTTGTATAAGTGGCTACTGACTGAGAATTATTAACTTTGAAATGGTGAGGATTGCACTGTTGTAATTGAAATGTGATGTGCCAATGCTGGACAGGCATGGCAGTCGGTGGTGGAATTTGAAATTCTCCTTTATTTACCTTTTCGAGTTTAGTTGAGCAGTTAATAATGCAAGCTTCTTGTATACAATAATTCAAGTAAGCTTAGTAAATTTTGTGTTTCGTACTTTTTTGGTCATTAACCCATTGGTAAATTATTAATACCTAACATTTCATTTCTTAATTTTTTTTCTGGGATTCTTATTTTGGTATCTCGGTTTCCGATAGTGTTAGTGAACAGGAATTCGAAGCATTATTTTTGTTTTTCCAAGGTGTTCGTTGTTGAACTTGAGTTAGGTATACTAGAAGCCTGTTGTTTGATGTCTTACATCCCTGTTAGTAATTTACTTTTGCCTATCTTGTGTTGGTCCATCCATTTTTAATTGGTGGTAAGTCGAAACTGGTCTCCTTTTATGTTAGTGACAGTCGACGAGAATTAAGAATTTGAAGACACAAGGGGTAGTTTTGTTGAAACTAGTGTGCTCGGCCATGGTAGAACAGATTGTGATGATCGTTAGTAAAACTGTAAAAATACTGTTGTTTACTCTTTGTTTGGCAGATCTATGACTAGTTAATAATGCACGGTTCTTATTTTGAAAATTCAGGTGAGCTTACTAAGGATGAGTTGTTTGTTGATTCGTAAATACTTAGATTTGCATGTGCACTTCATTTTCATTAGGCCATGAATCCATGAATTACATCTCATTTCCGTCTATCAAGATTGTGCGAAATTACTAAATTATTATTTAACTTTTTGTTGTGAAAACTGACAATTGAAACTTAGATAGCAAAGGGATCAAATGCTGTAATTTAAGTGGGATGTGCAAAAGTGAGTCCTGTGACACTCCATTATTTGTCTTTCAAGTACAAGATTGGAAATCATGCATTGATGTTCAACAAGATGGGTTGCGACATACGTATTGAGAGGCTCAGTCATTATACTCATTATCTAAAATGTGTGACAAGCCATCACCATATTGGAAACTCAACGTATTCAAATCTTTACTATTTTTATCGTACACATTAGTTTAAATGAGCAGCTAACAATCACTATTATGATTTCAATGTTGAAAGAACCAACAATAATCTCCCCCATTGAGAAAAGAAAAAGAAACTGTATAATGCCTTCAGAGCAGCTGCACTTTCGGATTTCTTGAACCACATGTAAAGTCTGGCTGATCAACTGAGCTAACAACGAGATCCGGATGAGAAGATTCTAACTCGAGAATGACCTGAAAATAAATAAACAAATTAATAAGTAGAAGCAACACACAACTGATAAGGATGGTGATAATCCGGATAATCAAATTAGTAAGGCACTTGGGTATGTAATAAGTACCGAGAAAACTAGGGTATAACTGAAATATATTCTTATAGAAGACACGAAAAAGAACTAGCTCAGGGTATGCAAATCATAAATCCACACAGTGACCAATACAGGTATTTTCTAATAAACCAATCAAGCTTTTCAGCAAACACTGTTCCTGTGAGATGTGATTTGTACGTTAACACTGTCAAACATGTGGATTGCACTTTACTTCACTATTGTGGAATACGCTTCACTTTATTTCTAGCCCTTCAATTTTTTTTCTTGAGGATAGTTCTCATTGTTCTCGTGCAGGCTCATATTCCGATGATCGTATATGCTCACTAATCATATAATCACATGAACATCTTAGCTAAACCCAATTTTAAAGGTTCATAACGAACAAATAGCTTTTATCATACCAACCGCTAAAGGAAAACAAACACAGTTCAAGTTGGATAAAAAAAACTCAGTTCAAAGAAAAGGTTATACACAAATACTAAATGATTCTGCAAAAAAAGAAAGAGATATGTCATCTAAGAGAAATGTCATCTAACTCTCTTACTTACCACTTTGTTTTGTCCAGGTTTAAGGATTGCAGCAGGTACGTAAAGATTGCACTGTGGTCCAGACGACTGTAGGAAAGCAATTAATTAAGTCACTAAGAAAATATTAAACCACCAATATAATTATAAGAAATACTACTTTTACCGGCCAAAATCTCCCCAAGTTGAATTCATTGACCAAAGCAATCCCTTTCCCCCATCCTCTAAATGATAAAAATGTGTCTTTAAGTTGGCTCTGATCTTCAACCGCGAAATAGCCAGCATAGAAAGTTGGTTCTTCTGAGTTTCCACCTTCATATGTACACACAAGAAAAAAAAAAAATTAAATCTAACACCGTTTTATTAATACCCATCATTGAAAAAGAATTTCTAGCAAAAAATAAGAAGTATGAAAGTGGAATCAAAATGTACAAATTGATGCTGAAATAAACTCGTTGCAGATAATATTTTAACACTCGATATGAATAAGTAGATTTCAGTACACATACTGACATACCAGAACTATTCTCCAACTTTCTGTGAGAAGACGATGTAATGATCTCCGAATAAGATCTCTTGGTGATGAGGTTTACTTTTTGCTCGTCGTTTAGGTTTTGAATAGGAACAGAGAACATTTTCCACCCATGTAGAGGTTTTTTGTTTAAATAAACTGAAGACAAAATACCCTGTAATTTGCAAGGTTAAACCTACAGATGTACTGTAAAATGTAAAGTGAATATAGAACTTGCAAGGTTGAAGCATGCAAAACTTAACAAATGTATCGAGTCTTGTGCACCAAAACTAGGACTTTTATACATACACTAATAACAGCATCAGTTTACTAGTAATTCCACTTATTTACCAAGTCATATTATTTCTACCCTTATAATTTTGTTGACAAGTTTGAAGATGACAGGTTATTTAGTTCCGAACTTTGAGCGCAGGATTTAATTTTCACCATGACAAGCCAAGATTATGTACAGTGGTGAGAAAGAAAGTTAAAAATGTGCAAAATGGGAAAAAAATTGAGCAATCTGAAATATGATTTTAAATTAAGACTCCACGTTTCAAGGAAACAAATAAAAATAAATTCACTCATTGATTTTGCATCTTTGCATCTCAACCAACAAATAATTGTCTATAGTACGTACAATCCAGTTTGGTGCTAGACAACCCGAAAGTTTTGAAGACCGAACATCCATAAAAACTAAAAAGGGTAATGACTAAAACTATCATTATTTAGTAAAGAACCCAATCTCTTACACAAAAAGGGATGGATCACATTGATTCACCAGGAGTAGAAAAGGAGTAAACACCGATTAGATGCAGTGAATCAGTTTAGGGTATGGTAGCATTTGCAAGATAAAATTTGATTTGTAAAAGTGTTCACCTTTCTGTCAAATATGAACTTTCCATAATTAATACGGCCCATGTTCTCAACCTGCAAATATTGGAAATAGTCAGACAGATAAAGCACCAAATACCATGTCATGTGTGTAAAGCATTCTTTTTCTTCTTCTATTCTGGTTCTAAAAGAGAGAAAGAGGGATCCAGAGAACATACCAAAATAAGCAATTTAACTTTGGAGTTGCAGCGACTGTTAGGGAGAACAAGTGGGTTGTTTGACCATCTCTCTACTGTGCCAACATATGTTGGTCTTCTTTTGTCACCATCAATAAAGGGGCATGAAATGAACACTTGAGCTCTGTCATGAACCTGCCATTCATTTTTTTGAAATAATAGTAGGAGATAAAAACTGGGCAAGAAGACATATATAAGTGAGGGAAGTGATACCTCTGGGATGGAGAGAATGCTCCCTTTGTTGTACACAGCAATTTCAGATACATACAAGAGAAACCCAAACATCTGAAGCGAAAGCACAAAGTCAGCATAAACTGCTATAAATTGTTCTTTAGTTTAGAACAGATGAGCAAGAATGTATTGTACCTGCCCAACAGACTCCATAGAAGACGGGTTTTCTGATTCAGCTCCATTACTGGCATCTTCAATGTTGAGAGTTTCAAATAAATAAGCACTTCTCTTTAGTGTAATACGTCCAAATCCTATCTTTCCAATATTACGAGGAGCTGAAGGGAGAGCGGTCTTGCTGTATTTATTTATCACTCTCCGCAAAGCTGAATGCATTCCATTGGTACACACACCAAAGATATAGTTTTCAGAAACTATTTTAGGCAATTATGATTTAATAAGAAATTCGAGTTTGAAACGGAATGAAATCGTAATATGCCTAAGCTCCGGTTTTCAAAGAGAAAACAGAATATGTGGACTTAGGTAGACTTCAATATTTATTCAATGCGTTTTATCATACATTTTGACGTCACATAAAACAATGCAGGTATTTTACCATCCTTACATAATCGATCACCTAATTTTGTCACGAAAGTAGAACAAAGAGTGAAGAAAAAAATTAATAATCAAGAAAGCTGTAGAGAAAAATCCATAAGGAGCTATTCCCCAAGTGGACAACAAAGAATCAAGGAAGAACTATTTTTTTCTTTATAAAATTGGAGCAAAAATTTTAAGTAGTGTGTATCTACATGCGCACCTTGGCTCTTATTTCAGAACCGAAGGAGGGATTACGTACTGTATGAATCTTTATGAAATTATTTTTCCTTTTTCTTTGTTACGTCTTTCCTTTTGTGTGTGCAGGTACATGCTATGTTTATGAATATACAAAGAATGTCGATATATACCTTTGAACTTTGCATTGTCCACATCACCATGTTCCTTGATAGGAGCATCCTGAAAGAATATAGCTCAATCATGAACATGAATTACCAAACAAAAATAATATTAAGCCTTGATTTCAAAAATAATTCCTGAAAAAAAAAACACAGGTCTCTATCATACATAATCATAGGAAGTAAGATCGGGCTTGTAATCATACTCATCTGCTCCAGTATTAGCACCATTGTAGAATCCAAAGTTTGTTCCACCGTGTGCCATCTACAAAAATTTGATACGTATGCATGAATATACGTATCAAGTGGATGATTAATCAGAAATCAAAGTTGATAGTTTTTTGAACATACGTAGAGCACAGCAGACCCATTTCTTGATAATATCTTTTCTAGTTCAGATGCTGTAGATTCGGCACCTGTTTTTGCATTTTTTTCTCCCCAATGTGTAAGCCAACCTGTATAGAACTCTCTGAAATAGTAAACAAATAAATTATTTCCAAACCACAACAAATGCAATAAGAATTCATATACAAATGAGACGACCTACGCAGAAAGAGGTGGTGATTTCCCCAGAGCATTGAACTCCTTTTGCAAATTAAAGATAGGCCACGGTTCGTCACCAGTTGAAAAGTCAACAGCTATAAATTAAAAATAAAAAATGAAGACTAATTAATTCAGTAAATCAGTAAAAGAGATGCTAACTACTAACACAATCATATGTAAGCATGGGGAGGAAATAAAAATTACACAATAAAGTTCAATTTGGTAACTGTAAACTTCACCTGAAAAGACAGCATCTCTACGAATGGTACCCTTCTCTAAAGTTTCCTTTGTACCTCCATCAGTTGTATACCTGCAAAGAGCCGTAATCTTGATAAAAAAATAAATGCAAGTAAGATGGTGTAGGTGTTCAAATGATATCAAGTCTTTACAATATTATTTCCTCTCCCAGATGCTTCCGCGCTAGCTTGACAAGATGATGAAGATAAGCCTTGTCATCTCCATATGAACCATATTCGTTTTCAATCTGTCAAAAATGATAGATCAATTGCAAATACGAAAATCCTGTTCAGATGTGCGTTGAATACATTTTCAAGTCAAATGGCCTTAAGACAGGCTGGCGCCTTAGACAAACTCGTCATAATAGCTATGAATTCTTTGTTTAGGTCTCGTGTGATTGAACATAGTAAAATTTGTTATTCCCTTTTCTATTTTAGTCTGTTTTGACAATACATCAACAGTAGGTTATGTCCAAAAACGAGAAACTACTCCTTGGACCTTGACAGGCATAATCGCATAACCATTTGAAAAAGCGCTCAAAGACAAACTTTCGAACATATCTATATTATGACATTTGTATTTTCTCCTTCTAATCAAGTAAAAAGATTAATAGAATCAAAGCAATAAGACAACCACCTGAACCATTATGATAGGACCTCCATTGTTATAGAGAAGCGGTGTTATGAGAGGAAGTAATATACCCCACCAGCTATTGACCTGAAACAATTCATTGAATGTCAAAAGTAAATCAGTATACATAAATACACAAAGTCCAAAAATCGTGTTTAAACTAAACATTGGGGAATCTAATAAAATATTGTCAGAACATCTATTTTTTACTCAGATAATTACCTTCATTTAAGATCTCTTCACTCTCTGAATTCAATTCCTATTTGGCCACACAACCAAGGTATCCAATGACCTCTAACTACATGCCCTAAAGTATTATTGCAGGCCATACAAAGGAGTTCAGGATATCATGGCATACACACTTTAAACAAGTGAAAAGAAGTATAAAATCATGGACAAGAGAATCAGCATTCTTCAGCCACTTGAATGCTTCAATGTAAAAAGAAGACAACAAAGCCAATTATTGGTTTTATTGTGGTTATTATAAGGTTCTGCACCACACTAAGTAATAGCCAAATCGGGACTATGATCCTAGATTATCACATACTATAATATTAAGAATAACATACCAAGTTAAGGTAAGCAGGGTCGGAAGATCTTAGTGTAAGAGGTGGCTCTATAGCTAATAACCATGCAGGGAAACCTCCTAAATCCCATTCTGCAATAAGAGATATTCTCAGCCAACTACCTCATTAGAAAATTATTTGGAAACAGATTTTGTTCAGATAACGAGCAATGATACTGCAACATACCAACCGACGATGACAAAATGTAATAATGCTTCATGTAAATCAATACAATCAAGTTTATTTGAGAATCGAGATGCAGTTTCTAATAACGTACCACCACATATATAAGGTCCGGGTCGAAGCATAACCAATAAATCCAGCTTTTGGCATAACTTTAGAAACGCGACTATATCCGCGATACCCTTGAAAATAAGTTTGCCCCTAATTGGTTCATGCAGATTCCAAGGAACATAAGTCTGGATTGTATTCAAACCCAATGCCTTTGCCTTCAACAACCGATCTTCCCAGTACTGCATCACAAAAGTTAATACTTACTTACTAAGGAATGAATTAAAAAAACGAAAAAAAAACAAAAAACGAGCCTATGAGGAATGTGGTACCTGGGGAAGAACACGGAAATAATGCAAATCACCGCCGATAATTTGGAAAGGGTTACGGTCTTTCCAAAACAAGTCGTCAGCAATGTCAAATCTGGGAATGTTAACCTGATCAGACATGTCCAAGAAGATCATGCAATTAATGGAGTTCAATACTAAGAAAATATCGAATGACTACTAGGGTAAAGCGCAAGTGTTTCCGTAGGAAAAAAAAGATAATAGTAATAATTTTTCATATTAAATAAAGTAATGTGAAATTATTACGTATTAGTTGTTATTGTAAGGGGGAGGTTTGAATACAATTATGTACTCATTTGAAAATTGATGAGAAGAAAATGTAGAAATACTTTGAATACAATTTATGTCCTTTATGAAAGATCCGGTACATAAAAGAAAGGGTTGTAATCGATATAATATATATGACGAGTGATGGAAAAAACAGTTGGAAAGTTAAAAACACGAATTTGAAATGTAATAAAGTAGTAGATGAGGATGTTTGTACAGAGTGATGAAAATAGTGAAAAAATAATCCAATTAAAATAAAGAAAGGAAGGAATAAATGATGAAACAGAATAAATATTACTACTCCCTCCTTCATGAACCGGAAACCGTGTTATTTAAAGATTTGAAACAATTTCGGTTAAAACTCAACAAAAAATCATTAAAAAATAAAAAATTTCAAACAAAAACTAGTTTTTACTTTATAAAATGTGAGGTTTAAAGTATAATTTTAATATGTTTAAACTAACAAAAATATATATTTTAAAAAATAAAAAAGTAGAAATTTGACTAAAAATTGAAAGTGGACAGTTATTTTGGGACGTAAAATTTTCATTTTTACTAATAATGCTACAATTCTACACAGCTACTTATACTACATGGGAGATTTAATGATATAATAGTATTTTTGTGCTGACTTATCTTACAGAGTGTAATTGTAAAAATAGTGAAAATATATTTACGCTAAAAACAAGGAATAGTGTGTGTCGTGAGATGCAAAAAGGGATATTTGTCTTTAATATACTTTGCCGTACGCACGCAGGGGAGGATCCAGCATTTTTGTTCAGCGGGGGGACACGATACAAATGTACTAAGCTGACTAAATGTACAGTTAGTCCGACCCGAACTAACTCTAACTATAACAGTAGAGTTAGTTCGGGTCGGGACGGAGAGAGCAATAGACCAAATATGAAATAAAATAATCAAAAAAAAAAGTAAATATACAAAGT